>JACBYM010001171.1:0-86711 GCA_013435755.1 Amphilophus citrinellus | reverse complement strand
GCCATTTACTCTTCAAATGTAATTTCCTCCCATTGTCCAGAATTGTCATTTTTATTAAAGCAAATTGAAAAATATGAAGCAAATTAAGGACAGCTTGTTCTAGAAATGAGGGCCTGACAAAAGGTGAATGGCAGAAGGTGAGGTAGCATAAGTGAGAAGTGAGGAATACGCTAGGATAATTCAAGATCATTTAATATCATCACTATCAGATAATTAAAGGAGAAACCCAACCTGAGGCGAGGCAAAGACAGTATAGTCATTTTGAAGGAATGATGTCTACAACAATTTAAATGCTAACATCAGAAAATAACTTTTTAAATGTGAAGGTGATGTAAATGTTTTTTTTTCTCAGACTCTTCCCATAGACCGTTTATACAAGATGGATGTAGCCACCATGGTACCTCTTAGTGTTGCCATCTTAGTGGTTTGAACATGGCAAAAAAGCGCTTGATTCTACAGAGAAACCAATGAAACAGGTGCTACTTTATCTGCCTTTTTTATTTTAAAGGGGACCAAAATTAGGAGAATGAACATCATGTCTTACCCCTCACACCCACAATAAATCATGGCAGATGGCTGTCCGTTCACGAGCCTGGTTCTGCCACAGCTCTCTTTCTGTTAAAAGGGAGTTTTTCCCCATTGTTGACAGTTGCTTGTATCATGGCTGAGGGAATAGGGCGGGCCCAAAATACAGACTTGTCAGAATTGCTTTCAGTGTATTTATTTACAGTGCAAAGGAGACAATAAATGGTGATAGCGGGGGGTGGGGTGGGTGTAACTCTCTATCCAAAGGAATGATTAGACCTTTCCTCTTTCCCTCTTCACACTCACTTTCTCTTGGGCACTCTTGGGCACAACAGAATGGGAGACCCAGAGTGGGAGAGAGGCCAGCTGGGTCCATGACAGCCTGTTTATAATGGATTAGCTGGTTTTCTATTTTCTATTGTAGGGTGTTTACCTTGTAGAACAATAGATAATTGTTGCTTTGAACTGGCAGTATATACAGTAAACGACAAAGTTCTTATTTATAGCTTTTATAGTCTAGCTAGCACTCAAAGCACTTTATGCAACATACTTGCATTTATCTATTTACACACACATTCATACAAGCACTGTTTTCTATTTCAAAGTGCTTTCTACCAAACATTCACATACATACTCTGACGGTTGCATCGGAGAGCAACTTGGGGCTCAGCATCTTGTCCAAGGATGCTTTGGCATGCAGAATGGAGCAGCCAGGAATCAAACACTAATTAGTAGATAACCTGGTCATATATATATATTCTCTAAATTAAGAAGAAGAAATACTTTATTTATCCCCAAAGTTGGTAAATTACTGTTACAGAAAACTAAAATGATTCAATAAATTACAAAGTATTGTGGTGTGACAATATTAACAGTCAAGCGGTTTGCTAATTGCCATTCACCATTCTTTTACATATGTTGATTATAGTTGCATTGAACTTATGGTCCATAACATTTTTCTTCTTTTTCTTCATTTTTTTACTATCTCTTAACTGACAGCTCTCTTATAAAAATGACACCACATAAGGTGTTATATACAAAAGAAGTAAGCTATTGCAAGTTTATAGCAAATCATGATCTGCTGAGTAAATGGGAGATAATCATTGATGGTTGCACATTGCATCAGCCGTAACTGATTTGAAATGCAAATGGAAAACAATGATTGCTGCCATAGATTTGCTTTTTTTTCTATTATTATTATTATTATTATTATTATTATTATTATTATTATTATTATTATTATTATTATCTCCTTCCTTTGGCTCTGCTTTTTCTCTTCATACAATAGTTCCAATATACAACCATAGAAAACAGTGATCAAGGCAAGGTGCAGCAAGCACTGGCTTGAGTCAAGCAACAGATTCCACATTTTGAACTTTAGCAGATCTTTGCTGGTGGTTTCAAATTTTCTAGATAATCTTCTAAAATGGTATCATGTAGCGCAAATACAAAAGCTCCTCTTCCCCCTCAAAACAAAGACTTGATTGAAAGATGGGCTGGAGAATTCAGCAGATTTTACTGCTAAGTACTGAATTTAAAAGATCCTTTGCACATGTGTGGGAGAGAAATATAAGGATCCCATGTTGTTCTCTCTGTAACCACAGTAGAAGATGTATCCTGGCAACTCCAAATCTGTACAATAAAAGGTCATGCTGGACATACGGGAGTGACTCACTACCATAAATGTTGAAGAAATCACCCCAGTGATACTGTCCAGAGTTACCAGCAGCAGAAAGCAATAGCTTTCATTGTTTTTGACGTGTTTTTCTTTTCATCTTCTCATCAACAGTAACAAAATAATGCTGTATTTTTAAGAAAAAAATTAGGTTAAATAAATAGTGTTTTTTAGCCTCTGTGAATCTAATAAGTCTGTCTGGAATATTTTTATTCCATCCATCCATTTGCTTTGGTTTATCCTTATTAGGGTTGTGTCATAGGATGAGAGGCAGGGTACACCCTGGACAGGTTGCCACCCTATTGCAGGGCTAACGCAGAGAGACAGACAACCATCCACATTCATGGACACAATTGAGAATCACCATTTACCTTAACCCTAATTACCCTTTTTGCATATTTGTCACACTTACATGTTACAGATCATCAAATTTTAATATCAGACAAAGATAACCTGATAACCACTTTCTCAGCAGACTGCTGCCATTACTTCTCAGACCAGCATGGTGCGTGCATGCACGCATGCACACAGTTGTCGAATGCTCCCAGCTTAAACTGCTAGAGTAGAAAAATATGATTTCACATCAATCCACATGACTTTTAAATAAATTAACAAAAACGAAGGTCATTTTATCTATAATTTCAGTTCATTTTTGTTTTGTAATATAGTTTTAGTTAGTTATTTTTTTAACCTTTAATTATTGTTTTCATTTATTTCAGTTAATGAGAATCTTTAAAAGCATAAAGTAGACCACCTTCTGAACAGCTGAACACTTTCACCTAAAGCTTTTTTCACCTCTGCTCCAACAAGGATAGATCCACAATACTGCATTAATTTCATTTTATTTTAAATTGTATATATTGAGCTTCTCACTTTTTGTTATGTTCTTTTTAACTGTGCGTCTTTTGTGCAGTTTATCTTAACCTTTCTGCACTATTTGTTTTTTTAATGTTTTTATGATTTTATTTATTCATTTATTTTATTGAGTTTTTCATGTTTTGGCTGCAATGAGTCAATAATTTCCAAATTTTGCAGCTAAATAAAGTATCTTAAATAGATGGGAGAGGTAGTATTAGATTTTATGTATGCCCAGTGAGAATAGCATCTGTTGAAAATTAAAACATAATACATATGAGCTCTGTAGGCCAGTGATACCACAATACATTTTTATTATTTTTTACTATTATTATTTTTATTCTTACTTTTAAACCCACAATCATGATTGCCATAAATAGGTAAAAACTTTATTAAAACACTCATCTTGGAGACTGGACTTTTAGAGCTGTTAAATCAGAGAACTGGAGCAGTAAATACCTATAATCCTCCACCCGCTTAGGAAAATGGCCCGCCTACATGCTGTAGATTACCATTTGCAAATAAGTATTAAAAACTGATTTGCAGGACAGTGCCTCAAATTACAATAAATGCATATATTCAACACGTAATTCCACAAAGATAGGGCCATGCCACTTATCCATCCAAATGTATTAAAATAGTAGACCCTTTTTTTTTTAACCATTCAAGGAAATAAACACAAACATACATGGTGGGCAAATAAATGGTAAATTACTTTTGATTGCCTTAGACAACTCTCCCAGCAAAACATAATCTTTTTATGCTCCAAAATGTTGATAATATTTTTGTTAAATAAGCTAATTTAAATTCTGCATGATGATGGTTTTGCTGCCCATCCTGCACAAGATGGGCAGAGTGAAATTGCAATAGATTGAATGATGGGCCGTAAATGAATGCAAATGAGATTATTATCGTCCAAAAGTCAAGTTCTCTAAAATGCGCTCTGGGCAGTATGATAGTATGCAGCATGCAGACACACCTGAATCAATGTAACAAACAATGAAAAGAGCCGTTCTCCTCTCCCAGAAGAAATAATATCTGCACACATTATTATAGACAGACTTCAGACACTTATTTCAGCATGGAATTGCCATCTCCATTCATCATATTTATGAGGTGGAACATGTTCTGTAAATATAATTTTATATACTATTTCTCCTCCTACTTGAATATGCCTGCCTTATGTTTGCTTGTACCTTTTCCCTTTAGACTGTCTGGAGTGCCTCGCAGCATCCTAATCATTTTAACAATGTGTGTCTAGACAGCGTTCATCGTCATGAAAGACCTGCAAGTTGTCAATAGTCATTTTTTTCATCTCTTGGGGTGGTGGGGGACTTTAGTCACTGCAGCACATCTGAAATCCCAATAGGTGACCCACTATGGATTTTTTTGTCCGCCGTTGGTGGTACAAAGACTGCATTTTTCTTCTCAGCATCAAAGCTGAAATAGAGAGTGGATGAGAACAGCTGCTGTCAGTCTAACTTGGATGTTTGGCCCACAAAGATGGGTGACAGAAGGTGAAACTGCCTATTGTTTTTCTGTTTGTGACATGACTTCTCAGCTTTCTCTCTTTGTGTAAGATGGATGTTCTTATGTTAAAAATAAAATAATTCTGATAGTGTGTCTATAGACAGTGTGACTGAGCATTTAGTTCAAAATTATAACATAAAAGTTAGTCATGGAAGCAATTCCATTTCTGTAATTTATTTTGATAACTTTGTCTTCATTTAATGGAACATGGAGGAAAGAGGCAGCAAAACACTTAGCTGCATAATTATTTGCAGTACTTCTTACAGTTGGCTGTAGAAATGTTCAAAAGGATAAAAAAAACTATTATAAATTAGAAACTATTATTTGGTTACTCTCCTCCATGAATTGCCACCTTATCGTGGTGGAGGGGTTTGTGTGACCCAGTGATCCCAGGAGCTATGTTGTGCAAGTGCTTGTTCCCCTGGTAGGGTCTCCCATGGCAAATTGGTCCTGGGTAAGGGGTCAGACAAAGAGCAATTCAGAAGACCCCCATGGAAATGTGAACAAGGAACTGTTTACCCTGCCTGGGACAGGGTTACCGGGGCACACCCTGGAGCCCGACCTGAGGAGGGAGGCCTCGAGGGAGAGTATCTGGTGGCCAGACATAGCCCGTGGTGCCCGGCCAGACACAGCTTAAAGGCACAAACATAGGCCTCCCTCCTGCAGGCCTACCACCCACAGAGGCATCGTAGGGGTCAGATGAAGTAGGTGTTGGGCGGTGGCCAAGGTCAGAAGCCCTGGCGGATGGATACCCGGCTATTGAGACTGGCTATCGGGACATGAAATGTCACTTCTCTGGTGGGGAGGAGCCTGAGCTAGTGCGTGAAGTTGCAAGATCGTGGCTAAATATAGTCAAGCTCACCTCAACGCATGCCCTGGGCTCTGGAACCAGTCTCCTGGAGAGGGGCTGGACTCTGTTCCAGTCTGGAGTTGCCCTCAGTAGAGGCAGTGAGTTGTAGGGCTGTCTTGTTTGACACACCTCTGCAACATCGCATGGAGATCCGGGGTGGTGCTACTGGATTGGCAGACTGGGGTGGTGGTCCTCATCTTTAAGCAGGGAGACCGGAGGTTGTGCTCCACCTTTTGGGGGATCACAGTCCTTAGCCTATTCGGGAAGGTCTATGCCAGCGTGCTGGAAAGGAGTGTTCATCCGTTAGTTGAACCTCGGATTCAAGAGGAACAATGCGTTTCTCGTCCTGGTAACAGAAGGCTCTCGAGGATATTTGAGTGTGGTGTTGGAGTTTGCCCAACCAGTCTACATGTGCTTTGTGGACTTGGAGAAGGCATTCGACCGCGTCCCTCAGGGTATTCTGTGGGAGGTCCTGCAGGAGTATGGGGTGTCTGGCCCATTCTTTTGGCCAATCAGTCCTTGAACAAGCGCAGTGAGGAGCTTGGTCTGTATTGCCAGCAATAGGTCAGATTCGTTTCCTGTGAGTGTTGGACTTCACCAGGGCTGCCTTTTGTCACCGATTCTGTTCATAATTTTTACGGGCAGAATTTCTAGGCATAGCCATGTGGCGGAAGGCTTCTTCCTTGGTGGCCTCAGAATCCCATCTCTGCTCTTTGCGGATGATCCGGTCCTGTTGGCTTTATCAGGTGGTGGCCTCCAGCTTGCAAGAGAATGGTTCACAGCTGAGTGTGAAGCAGCTGGCATGAGAATCAGGACCTCTAAGTCTGAGGCCATGGCCCTCAGCCGGAAAAGGGTGGAGTGCCCACTCCATCTCAGGGACAAGTTGCTGCCCCAGGTGGAGGAGTTTAAGTATCTCAGGTTCTTGATGACAAGTGACAGGAGAAGGGAATGAGAGATCAACAGATGGATCGGGCTGCATCTGCAGTGATCCAGATGCTGCACCGGCCTCTGGTGGTGAAGAGGGAGCTGAGCGTCAAAGCGAAGCTGTCAATTTACCGGTTGATCTACGTCCCAACCCTCACCTATGGTCATGAATTTTGGGTAGCGACTGATAGAATAAGATCGTGAATACAAGCAGCAGGAATGAGCTTCCTCCGAAGGGTGGCTGGTTTCTCCTTTAGAGATAGGGTGAGGAGCACAGCCATTTGGTGAGGGGCTGAAAGTAGAGCTGCTGCTCCTCCGCATTGAAAGGGGCCAGTTGAGGTGGTTCGGGCATTTCACTAGGATGCCTCCTGGGCACCTCTTGGGTGAGGTGTTCCAGGCATGTCCTACTGGGAGGAATGTACACTTACAAGGTGTGATTAAAACTGTGGTGTTAGCTTTTGCAAAACACAGTCACTTACAGTAAGTCTGACAGCTGAGTACTGGCTGTTGAAAAGCCAATACTCCACTCAACTGAAAGAAAGTGAACTTGTTGCAAAGTTTTTCAATGCATCATTCAGTTCTCAGTAGCAGTTGGATGTGGCTGATTGTCTGACACGAAAGTGCTTTAACAAGCAGGTTAATAGACTACAGTGACAAGAATGTTTGTATTAAAAAATTCTATTCTTATTCAGCTGTTGGGTTCAAGGTGGATTATTAACTTTTATGCTTAGCTTTTATTTAATTTTTATGGCAACATTAATTAGAAGTTTCTAAAAATTCTCAGTATGGAGGAAGAATTAATTTTCTTGATATATTCTTCTGGCAAAATGTAGTATAGTTTATATTTATATAGTTTATATAGTTTATATTTTTCATTCTAAACTCTTACTATACAGTACATGCAGTGATTTAATCTACTTCAACGTAAAAAAAAAAATTAGGCACAGCTTTAAAAAAGGACAGTCATTTGTCTTGATTACAGATTGATTACAGTTATTATGACAGAAATAAATATGTATGGCTTCATCAGAGTGTGACCTTTCAGCATGCACTGACCTTTTGCATGCATTGAAGTGGTTTGCAGCCCCATGGTCCCATGGTTCTCTGTCAGAAAACTGAAAAACCCCTTCTGAATTGGGGGGAGAGAGGTTGCCCCAAGTGAGGCCCCAATTGGGAGGAGACCTCAGAGTAAACACATAACCTGCTGGAGAAATATATAACAAGTGGCCTGGAAACATCTTAGGACCTCCCAGGAAGAGAGACAAGGATGTCTGAAATAGTCTGCTTAGTCTGCTGCCACCACATCCCAGGTTTGGATAAGTAGAAGAGGTTGCATGAATGGACAGACAGACTGATCTATTTTTTAGGTGCTATATATGGTATGTATAGATTTGAGTACTATTAATTATTTAACCCCTTAACTGGCAGCAAAAAAATGACCTGACAAAAACTACATAATGCCTTCTGGTTATTATTGGCTCTGAAAAACCCATTTCATAGCCTATTAACTGGCCGCGTCTGGTCCGCCTGCCGAATGAAGTGCATTTTATATGACAGGCTAGACCCTCCCATTTTGATTGACACCTCATTCGGCCAATCATGTTAAGAAATGGGTTGCTAGAGCCAGTGATACTCAGAGGGCGTCATGTAGCTTTGTCAGGTGATTTGGTGCAGCCAGTTACATGATTGGCCGAATGAGGTGTCAATCAAAATGGGAGGGTCTAGCCTGCCATATAAAAGGGACTACAAATGGCCCGTCAGCGGGCCCTGGCCAGTTAAGGGGCTACTTCAATTATTGAATTCATTAATTTCAAACCATATCCATCTGAATACTAAATTAACTATCAGCAGTGAAATTTGGTGACGGTCTGTACCATGATCTCGATATGAATCTGAAATCGTTACAGCTTCAGGAGGTCTTCAAGTAAGAGGTGTGTTGATCACAGCTCCCACACATACTGTCTCTTGTGCAGAGACAGGTAGCTGCTCCAGCAGCACACAGAGATATGAAGTTAATTAAACTGCCACTCCCAGTGAAAACAACCTGTACCCAGGTTAAAACAGAGAAACTGTCAGGGGTGAAGCACACACACACACACACACGTGGAGGTAACAGTCATCCAACATAGGAAAATGATGATCTAATCTACCCATTACCTTTACGGTCATTCTGTTTATCAGTCATGGGGATCTGCATCATTCACACTGATAGGGAACAGTACTTTCTTGTTTGACCTTTGACCATAAAGTAGGAAGTAAGTGTCAGCTAGGGAAGGTGGAAAAAAATCAATACTGATATTAAACCCTGCAAGCAAATAACACTAGTCTATCAAAATGTCAGTGTAGAAACAATGAAACAGCGCCTGCTTTGATGGCACATATTGACAAATGCAGCTGGTCATGTGTGGATAAAAACGTGATAGAGCAGCACTGGTATTAACTCGGGAGATATTCTCTGGTGGCTCATTCAGTAACAGTGTTTTTCCAAAGGCTGCTTCTCAGCAGAGCGCACAGAACAAGAAGAGAATGAAATATGCACGAGCAATGCAAGTGGGATTCACATTTTCACCCCAAATGTGATCTGCTTTTATTGAAGTGAAATCAGTGTGATCGCTCTATTTCTCAACACAAATGAAAGATTTTTTGCAGTGTACTGTATCAATTTGTCACCACTGTGATATTCTTTTAATCTCTAGTAAGATAAAAAAAAAAAAATACAATACTGCTCTGAGTTCCTCTGCCTTTTATCTTTAAAAAAAAATGTGGACCAAGGGCCATGAATATACAGACAGATAATAGGACACTACTATTATTCTGTCTTTGAAGAGTCAAACCCTACCCGTACAGAACTGATATTAACTTGTGTCGCTTCGTGATGTTTAATAATTGTTGAGGTCATCTGTTTCTGTGAAATATTTCATTTTTCTTATCTATAAGAGAAAAAAATATTGGACTAGATTTTACACACAAGTAAATTGCAATGCAGTCATTAAAGGTTTTGTGTGGCTAACTTAAAGCCATGGATGCATTACTAAATAGGTAAAGTGGATACAGACCCAGTAGTCCAAAAGTCTTTGAGTAGTGTATATTCACAGGAATATGAAATGTCTCCACCTTTGTGCTACTGTCACTATGTATAAGATACCACTAGCATGCTGAGTCCTGGGCTAGAACCATGAGGGTACTCCACAGTGAAGTTACTGCAGTGCAAATTGGGCATGTAGGCAAATATTTTAAGACAGGTGCAAGTTTGTCTTAACTATATGTCTTCACTCTATTAATTTATAGTGCTGGGCTCTAACCACAGCATTACCTTTAATTTATACAGGTATAAATAAATGGCAAGAAGTATAATATTGATTTTCATCAGCGAAAGTCTGAATTTATTAAATACTTTTAAACGGTGGGCCCTGGTGTGTTAGTGCTTTCTAAAGCCTCGCTCATACAGAACATAACCTGGAGCCCATTCCCATGACCATAAACAATGCTAATATTTATTTCTTAAAACTTCACATTAAGAACTGTTTCTCTGAAACAAACTCATGAATAACAAAGCCCACAAACTCTTTTCAAAGTGTAACCACAACACAGGGTGAGAAAGCGAGTCCCTGTAGCAAAATGCTAATCATCTCCCACTGCTGTAACCTTCTCGCCTCATCCCCCACCCTGCTTTGTTTGACTCTCTCTCCTGATTTCATTTTCCTCCTTTGTCTCCAAGTGTTCGTGAAGAAGAACATATCTGCTGTAACATCTTACATATTAAGTGCTGCTTCACACTTTAAAAAAGAATAGGATTTAAGGCCATGGGATCTTTGTACAAAAGTAAGGAGCTTGTTTAGAGCTGCAGCCTCTGGGTTAGAAGAAACCACATCTTATATCGGCCCATATGATATTGCCCAACACATCAAATGAACATGGATGTGGGGGGAGGGAGGGTCAATATATATATATATATATACAGTGATCCCTCACCTATTGCGGGGGTTACGTTCCAGAGACCCCCCGCGATGGAGCGGTGTATTTATTTTATTGTTTATTATATATTTTAAGGCTTTATAAACCCTTCCCACACTCATATAAACCTTTCCTACTACAACTTTAATGATGAAGATGATGAATTATGTAGCTGTGCAGTACTGATGGTGGTGGAGGTAGAGCAGTATCTTCGCCATCTGCTGTAACTTCTA
The DNA here is from genome assembly GCA_013435755.1 of Amphilophus citrinellus. Taxonomy (NCBI): domain Eukaryota; kingdom Metazoa; phylum Chordata; class Actinopteri; order Cichliformes; family Cichlidae; genus Amphilophus; species Amphilophus citrinellus. The sequence continues at coordinate 76,165 of JACBYM010001171.1, read as the reverse complement.
TTTCCACTATTGGTGTAGGCGTAACTGATCTCTTCGTCCGAGTGATGAACATACTTATGTGTTACAGAAATACCTATATACCGCAAAATCCCGCAATATAGTGAAAAATTTTTTTTTTTTAAATCCACGATACAGTGGAGCCACAATAAGTGAACTGCGATATAACGAGGGAAGACTATATATATATATATATATATATATATATATATATATATATATATATATATATATATATATATATATATATATATATATATACATACATATATATATATATATATATATATATATATATATATATATATATATGTATGTATATATATATATATATATATATATATTAAAATGGTGGAAGGGTTCCACCTTAGTGGCCTCAGAATTTCATCTCTGCTCTTTGCAGATGATGCAGTCCTGTTGACTTCATCAGGTGGTGGCCTCCAGCTCGCAGTGAAATGGTTCACAGCCGAGTTTGAAATTGCTGGCATGAGAATAAGAGCCTCTAAGTCTGAGGCCATGGTCCTCAGCTGGAAAAGGGTGGAGTGCCCACTCCAGCTCAGGGACCAGTTGCTACCCCAGGTGGGAGGAGTTCAAGTATCTCTGAGTCCTTTTTACAAGTGATGGGAGAAGGGAACGGCAGATTAACAGATGGATCGGGGCTGCATCTGCAGTGATGCGGGTGCTGCACCAGTCTGTGGTGGTGAAAAGGGAGCTGAGCGTGAAATCTAAGAGTGAAAGCGAAGCTGTCGATTTACAGGTCAATCTAGTCTCCTGACCATAGGTGAGGGTAGGGGCAAATACAGTGGCAGAAATAAGCTTCCTCAAAAGGGTGGCTGGCCTCTCCCTTAGAGATAGGGGGAGGAGCAAAGCTCTTCAGGGGGGGCTCAAAGTAGATCCACTGCTCCTCCACATCAATAGGAGCCAGTTGAGGTGATTTAGACATCTGACTAGGATGTTCTTTCGTCTTGATGTTGGCATCACTTGGTTTTGCAGCATCTATTACTATGGCTTTCTTCCTTTATTTGTCCAGCACTACTATGTCTGGTTGGTTAGCCATCACAAATTTGTCTGTCTGTATCTGGAACTCCTACAGGATCTTTGTTTTGTTATTTTTGACCACCTTTTCCCATTTTGACCTCAGAACTTCCAGGTCATACTTGGCACAGATGTTCCTGTATACCAGGGGTCATCAAGTGCATTGAATGCACTGAAGTGTCGGCAGACACTGTGAAGGCCAGATGCTCTCGTAAAGTAAAGTAAAATTAATACTGTATCCTAAGTTATATATTATCATTTAATAATTTCCTTTCAAAATTTTTCTATTTTTAATGGCGTGATGTGCAAGTCTTGAACTTGTTCTTCTCTGTTATGTTGACGGTTTTTATGGAAACACCGCAATTGTGTGCAGTTGTTCTCATTATAGATATGAGCATGGGAAGCAATAAAATTTTAAATGAGAGCAATTAGTTTATCTATGCACACTTTTCAGGCATTTTTGTTGCCGATAAATAAATATAGGATTACATGAAGAGTTCAGATACAAAACCCTATTAATCTACCTGAACAGTTTTCTTTTGAAAGAAATTTTTTTTTTAATTTGGGTCTTATGGTAAAGTTCAGTAATTTAATTTTAGAGGCAATGGTGAGGTGCCATTTTTTTTTCAAAAATGTTAATATAGTAATTTACCTACTTTTTAACAACTAATATTTTATTTTGCAGCAATCCCAGCTACATCTTCAGTCCGTCCTCTGCCCAGTGTGAATGACCACAAGAGGCCCAAATATTAGACTGTGTTAAAACCATTTCTATATAGATTCACACCGTACAACTCAAGTACAAATCTTGTTACGACTTTTATTTCCTTTAGTTAGCCGATTAGTTGATTCTAGTAATATTTGGGGGGGCCAGATGGAAAGCTCTGGTGGAACTGATGTGGCCCGCGGTTATTGAGGTTATGGCAGTCATGGTAGTTATGGCATTCCGTATATGTCCTGGCTCCTAGCATCTTGCACTCTGCCGTTATATGTTGGATTGTCTCAGGGGCATCTCTGCACAGCCTGCACCTGGGGTTATACCTTGTGTGATAGACCCTAGCCTCTATCAATCTTGTGCTGTCTGTCAGTCCACCTTTGTCCAGCCATTGGTCGATTTTTTCTATATCAGCCACCTCTGGAATCGGCTGGTGCAGAGGACTGTCCTTCCATGATGGTTCCTGTTCTTGCTGCTCTTCTTTCTCGGGTTGCTTCTGTTTCATCTTAGGATAGTGGTTCTGACACTCACTAGTCCTCAGCCTCCTTCTTTCTGCTTAGTGTACAGTCTCAGGGTGCTGGATTTAAGGTGACACCCTCCATGCTTAGTAAGGCACTTTCTTGTCTTTACATCAGTGGCTCCTATTTGCTCCTTTGGCCAGCTTGATTATCCCAGCAGGGTATCTGACAACTGGCAGGGCGTAGGTGTTGAATGCCCGGATCTTGTTTTTCCCATTCAGCTGACTCTTCAGTAGTTGCCTTACTTTCTGCAGGCACTTGGTGGTTGCAGCTTTCCTAGTGGCCTCTTTATGGTTCCCATTTGCCTGTGGGATTTCAAGGTACTTGTAGCTGTCTTCAATGTCTGCAATGTTGTCTTCTGGTAGTGCAGTCTCCTCAGTTCTGACTACCTTCCCTCTGTTTGTTAATATCCAAATGACAATTCAATGCTATAGATCAGGGGTGCCCAAACTTGCAGCCCGTGGGCCGCTTCCAGCCCCGCCTCCTTCTGGTCTGCGAATTGATGTCAAAACAACATACAATTTGGCCCTATAAGTTAATTTCTTGACATTTCGCTTAACCCTCTTAATTGGAGGGGACGACGAAATGTCAAAAAAGTAATTTAAGTATGTTGTTTTTGGCATCAATTCGCGGACCAGAAGTAGGCGTGGGGGGCTGGAGCAGCCCGCGGGCAGAGTTTGGGAAACCCTGCCATAGATCCTAGTGGTGTGGATCAGTGAATCAATATCTCATTCACTCTTAGCATACAGCTTGATTGTCATCCATATACAGGAGGTGGCTGATGGTTGCGCCATTTCGTAGTTGGTATCCATAGCCAGTCTTGTTGATGATCTGGCTGAGGGGATTCAGGCCTATGCAGAACAGCAGTGGGGACTGAGCATCTCCTTGGTAAATCCCACACTTGATGGTGACTTGTGTAGTAGGCTTGAAATTGGCTTCTAGTGTTGCTCTCCACATTCCCATTGAGTTCTTGATGAAGGCTCTTAGGGTTCTAATGATCTTGTATAGGCATTCCAGGATCCATGTGTGCAGCTGAAGCTGAAGAAACCTTTCAGGGGTGAGGTGAAACATCTTGAAGAAACTTAAAGAAGTCCAGTAACCAGTTTTTCAAGCTCCAGAGTCTACCATGGCCTGGATGACTGAGAACCTACACAGACACATAGGCTTTAAATTTCCAGTTCATCAAATGTAACTGAGCAGTCCTTAACTGTCCTGTCTTACATCTTTCTCCATCTCTGAGTGAAGTTATCTCACACTCACTTCTTTCCCTGGAAAATACATTGAGTATGGAAAGTATTCAGACCCCTTTAAATTTTTCATTTTTTGTTTCTTGCAGCCATTTGCTAAAATCAAAAAAGTTTATTTTATTTCTCATTATTGTACACTGAGCACCCCATCTTGACAGAAAAAAAACAGAAATGTAGAAATTTTTGTAAATGTATTAAAAAAGAAAAACTGAAATATCACACAGTCATAAGTATTCAGACCCTTTGCTGTGACACTCATATTTAACTCATATGTTGTCCATTTATTCTTATCCTCCTTGAGATGGTTCTATTCTTTCATTGGAGTCCAGCTGTGTTTACTTAAACTGATTTGACTTGATTTGGAAAGGCACACACCTGTCTATATAAGATCTCACAGCCTACAGTGCATGTCAGAGCATATGAGAATCATGAGATCGAACAAACTGCCCAAGGACTTCAGAGACAGAATTGTGGCAAGGCACAGATCTGGCCAAGGTTACAAAAGAATTTCTGCAGCACTCAAGGTTCCTAAGAGGACAGTGGCCTCCATAATCCTTGAATGGAAGAAGTTTGATGACCAGAACTCTTCCTAGACCTGGCCATCCAGTCAAACTGAGCAATCGTGGGAGAAGAGCCTTGGTGAGGGAGGTAAAGTAGAACCCAAAGATCACTGAGGCTGAGCTCCAGAGATGCAGTAGGGAGATGGGAGAAAGTTCCACAAAGTCAACTATCACTGCAGCCCTCCACCAGTCGGGGCTTTACAGCAGAGTGGCCCGACGGAAGCCTCTCCTCAGTGCAAGACATATGAAAGCCCGCGTTTGCCAAAAAAACACATGAAGGACTCCCAGACTATGAGAAATAAGATTCTCTGGTCTGATGAGACGAAGATTGAACTTTTCGACGTTAATTCTAAGGGTATGTGTGGAGAACACCAGGCACTGCTCATCACCTGCCCAATACAATCCCAACAGTGAAACATGGTGGTGGCAGCATCATGCTATTGGGGTGTTTTTCAGCTGCAGGGACAGGACAACTGGTTGTAACTGAAGGAAAGATGAATGTGGCCAAGTACAGAGAGATCCTTGAAGAAAACCTCTTCCAGAGTGCTCAGGACCTCAGACTGGGCCGAAGGTTCACCTTTCAACAAGACAATGACCCTAAGCACACAGCTAAACTAACAAAGGAGTGGGTTTGGAACAACTCTGTGACCATTCTTGACTGGCCCAGCCAGAGCCCTGACCTAAACCCAATTGAGCATCTCTGGACAGACCTGAAAATGACTATCCACCCATGTTCACCATCTAACCTGACGGAACTGGAGAGGATCTGCAAGGAAGAATGGCAGAGGATCCCCAAATCCAGGTGTGAAAAACTTGTTGCATCATTCCCAAGAAGACTCATGGCTGTACTAGCTCAAAAGGGTGCTTCTACTCAATACTGAGCAAAGGGTCTGAATACTTATGACCATGTGATATTTCAGGTTTTCTTTTTTAATAAATCTTCAAAAATTTCTACATTTCACGATGGGGGTGCTGACTGTACATTAATGAGAAATAAAATGAACTTTTTTGATATTAGCAAATGGCTGCAATGAAACAAAGAATGAAAATGTTAAGGGGTCTGAATACTTTCCGTACCCACTATACAGCAGCTGTACCTTTAGCTAGCTTACACACTGTTTGACACACTGCACAGAAACAGTTTATGTGTTTATTGATGTTTGTTGAGCTGATAGAAATGTTGAATTTGAAATTACCTACCACTTAAATAAAATGTTACTCCCTTGAGGCAATATTAAAGAATGAATCCCAATCAACAATCCCTCATGAGCAGCACTTGGCGATGATGGAAATGAAGAATTTGAGAACACGAGGAGACCTGTAGGAAGCACTGTTTGTGCTCAAAGCCACAAAATGGCTTAGGAAAAAAGGTTGAAGGTGATGACCATAGACTGTATTCAAAATGGATGCAAACATTTTAGACTTATTTTTCTGCCACCGTGTTGGTTTTAATGGAACTAACCACTCATAATCTGCAACTGAACATACTGTAATTTTAATGTCATAGTCGGTATAAATAGTTATTACCTGTATAATCATGTAGACACCATTATATAATCCATGTACATCACGGGTGCCCAATATGTTGATCGCGATCTACTGGTCGATCGTGATCTACTGGTCAATCGCGAGAGGAGTGCAGGTAGATTGCACGGAACTCCCCGTGAAGTTGGGGAAAAAATGTAGATCGCACGGCATTAAAAGAAGTAGAAGATGGATGATAAACTATCATCCATCTCTTTCGTTACCACCTACGCATGCGCATTTAACCACGCTAGCTTTGCTTTAACAACTTAGCAAGCTACCGTGTCGCAAAGCCAGCCTCCAGTTTGTTTTAAACAAAACTGAAGAAAGGAAAGGAAAGGGTAAAAGAATGAGTGCCGTAGCCGGTCCAAATAAGAAACCCAAAACTTACCACTTCCATACGGAATGGGAGGAGGATTTTTTTTTTTTCACGGGGTCATATTCGAAGTGCGTTTGCCTCATCTGTCAGTGCGTCATTGCTATTCCAAAGAAGGGAAACGTAGAGCGGCATTTTCGGACTGTCCACAAAAACTATGACATTGACTTTCCTCTGAAAAGCGAGCTGAGAAAGAGAAAGGTGAAGGAACTAAAATCCCAGCTGTCTGGACAGCAGTCATTTTTCTCACAACTGACCACAAAAGCGAAGGCAGCCACCAAGCATCATTCCAGGTGAGCCACTTAATTGATAAGCACAAGAAGTCCTTCTAAGATGGAGAATGACCATAGACGCATTTGTTGAAGCAGCTGATTTGTTGTTGCGAGATTTCAAAAACACCAGAAATATTATCTTCAAGACAAACTAATACAAACTAATATGTGTTATAGATAAAATTTGAATTCAATTAAAATATACTTTATCCTAAAAGCACAAAATATGCAATAATAATGATTTAAATAATAATATAAAATAAATACGCGTTTTGATTTTTATTTTGGGTAGATCCTTTGGCTTGGTCATCTTTTAAGTAGCTCGCAAGCTGAAAAAGTGTGGGCACCCCTGATGTACATACTGTATCATATGCTCTTTTTTAATCACTTCTCAAACACTTCTGGTCAGATGCAATCTGCATTTTGTTGCATTCTACTTGTGACATATGCAATGACAATAAATTGAATTTAATCTAAACTAAAAGTGACCATGTTTGAACAAAAGGCTAGAATGCTAACTTGTTGGCTAATGCTCAGAAGCTTGTAAGCAAGCTGTATTCAAAAACTGTATGCTTGCAAGGCAGAGACACATATCTGCTTATAAGTGCTAGGTAACAGACTAATAAAGCACTAGAAGTTCACTCATCAAAACTGAAGCACAAACTTTTTGGATGGTCCTGACACAGCAGGCCATATTATTTCTAATAGACAACTCCAATAAAAATGCTCCAAAAGGTACCAACGGCTCTGTGGCAGTGGGTTGAGTTTGGCTCAGCTGCAGGGGAGAGGTGAAGCATGTGTAAATATACCACCAAACCAAATCACTAACCTGTATTTGATTGAGTGTTGGGAATTCCAGTGGTAACTTTGTTCTACAAGCACAAATATACAATACTTTTAAAAAATCTTGAGACAACCCTCATCTCTTTATATTTTGTTTCCAAGGAACCACACTTTATTTTCTTAAAGTGGTCTTGAGCATTAGTTTACTTTTTCTTTGGACCTGCTGCTTTTCCACACATTTTCAGTCCAGTCTTTGTACCTGATTATTTTCAGAGAAATCTTTTTTTGAACCCTTAACACTGAGATATCAATTCCTTCATCCTCTGGGAACCCAGGAACCACTGCACCAGAGTAGGGTCTGACATTGGGTCCAAGGATTTCATCTCGATACCAAATGGCAGTCAGAGAGCCATTGCCTGAGCTGTAGAGGTCTATGTGTCCCTCCATGGATATGCCTACCCAGACCGTCACTGACCCATCACTGACACAGGCCCACTAGAGGAGGTCGGGCCCTCAGGCCACTTTCATGAAGCTGGGTTTTTAATTGTTTGGTCAGAGACATTCACACAAGTGGCCTACTGGAGGTAATTTTGTACCTCCAGCAGTGCTCATCCTGGTCTTCCTTGTATAATGAGTAGATACCAGTTCTGCTAATGGGTTGAGGACCATTCTATGGCCCTATTTAACTCTCACAGAGTAATTGCCTTTTCCCTGGAATCTCCTCCATGCTCTTGAGACTGCTGGGAGACACAGAAAACCTTCTGGCAATGACACATATTGATACTCCATCCTGCAGGAGTTGAACTACCTGTGCAATCTCTGTAGGGTCCAGCAATTACCTCATGCTACCAGTAGTGACACTGACCCTAGCCAAATGCAAAACTAGTAAAAAAGAAAAAAAAAAAAAACAGTCCAAAAGGTTGGTGTCCTCCACCGGTAAAACCATTTCTGTTTTGGGGGGATTGTGTCATTATTGCCCCTTAGTGCACCTGCTGTTAATTTCATTAACACCAAAGCAGCTCAAACTGATTAAACACTCCCTCTGCTACTTAACTAACCAGATCAATATCACAGAAGTTTAACTAACTTGATGCTAAACTGTGATTTAAAAAGTTCTCCTTTAATTTTCTTGAGCAGTGTACTATTTTGTAGCATGGTCAGCATAGAAGGACAGTAAAGTGGAGCAACACCACAGATGGAATTGTTGATGTCAGGGCAGATGGTCCACAGTTGATTTAGGCAGTAGACTTCCACCTTCTACTTGGATGTAATCTGAAAAGTGATTTCATTGCTCCTGAACATTATCTATAATTGTAGGTTAGTAATTAGTAAAAACTACCACTGCCTTATGATGATGATGATGATGATGATGATACTTTATTGATCCCACAATGGGGAAATTACAGTTAACAGAGCACCCATCCAAGAAGACAAACAAACAAACATGGGAGATAGGTGAACTGTGGCCATGCTGCCCCCCTTCTGGAGGGGCTGCCATTAAAAAGACAGAAACAATAGTGAAAACATATAGGGATGAGTGAGGAAAAAAATCATCTCATACTTTGTATACATATGCACATACACAAAAACAAAAACCTAGAGCAGAAACATATAGCATGGGAGCACTAGGGTGGGGAGGGATGGAAAGGAGAGCCAGCGGAGGCTAGAGGGGGGGGTTGGGCTGTTGTGGGGCTGGCTCAAACTCCCTCCTCAGCTAACAGTTCTGATAAGATGTAGAGTTCATCAGCAGTTAGGTCAGGGAGATCAGTCCAACACAGGTCAGAAGAAGACAGGACAGCGGGGGGTAGAGCATCTGTTTACAAACATCCCGGAGACAATTTGATAAGCGGCTGGCCAAGGCCGCCAGGGAGCCAAATTCCTGATTCTATGACTTGTTTTGGTACAGACTGTACTGATTCAATTGTTGACAGCTTTCAGTCTTTCTGGCACCTCTCTGTGGCGAAAAAATCCAATTCATCCCAATCTTCTTGGTTCGTTCCTTCGCCGTGCAGAAACAGACACATACATCTCCAAGATCTTACCCCTCCGAATCAGCTCCAGATATACAGAGTCTGAGTCTACCTTCCTCCATTCCCATCATAAGCAGCCTTACCAAGGCCAGAGAGCTGCCTAGACTTCCTTAACTGCAACGATAAGCCAGGTATTTCCAGGTCCAATTCAGAGAAATCCCAGTGTCAATAAGCCAAATGTGTGTGTCCTCCATTGACAATACGGCCAGGCACGTCATCTTCCACACCACACAGGAACCATAACGTAGCCAGCTGGAATGTCAATTGATAAGAGGGAATAGGGTTCTCCTTCCCCCAATCTCCTCATGGTGAAAATTTGAGCAAAACAATGGCGTTGAGAGACCAGCTGACCAGATCCATAATTATAAATTCCAGTTCAGAAGTTGTGTGGAGAGAGGCTCTAAAGCAGCAAAGCAGGGGAAAAAGGAAGGGCTGGGGAGAGAAGAAAAGTGTGACTGTCTCCGCTGAAGCTGAAGAGAAAAAAAAAAAACTAACTTGAAAGCAAAGATTCCTCTGCACACTCAGTTTTTAAGGGAATGAGACTGTGGTTATAGCACTTACTAGTAACAGTTAGGGGATTTACAGTAGCTTGAGCCAGCAGGGACAGGCTCTGCAGGCCTCTAGCAGCTAGAGGCCTGCAGAGACAACACTCAGGGCCTTAGACCCCTGAGTGTTGTCTTGGAGGAAGGTCACTCCAGGTTTATTTGCTTTGCACTGTGAACATGTGTACTCCTGTACACCCTACAGTTTAATACAAGGGTTTGAATGTAAAAATGTTTTAGGGCCTTAAGTACAATTGAGTTTGAAAGAGTTCAAAGCTGTTTACTTGAATAGTTTTGAATTGTGGATATAAAAGAATGCATGAATGTATGAATATTATACATAAATGTTTTTTTTTTATCCAGACTGATGCTAATAATGTGTTTAATTTGATTAAACACAGATGCATTTGTCCACACAAAAATAGCCTTTCTTAAGCGCAGTTGAGTTTTGCTGTAAACTGCATTTACAGTAGCTTTTATTCACTTATGCCAGGGTGACTGTGTACTTTTATTCTGCTTGCAATGAGAGATTGTATCAAGCACACATAAAGCAGTGGAATGCTGACAGTGTGAATACATTTATTTATTTTTTTCATTTTTAAAAAATGTTGAAAAAATGGACATTTGAACTGTGAGCACACTGGAACTAAAAAACAGTCATTCACACATATTGTTAATGTTTGCTGAAAGTTAAATAACAGATGCAATCGGGAAGGCAAACTGAGTTCACTCCGTCTTCATTGCTCCTGAACTTCACCTGCAATTGCAGGGATTTTATCTTTCTTATTGTGGCACCATCTCTGGGGCCCGTAACATTGTGTCTACACATAACAGAAATCTCAGCAAAGAAACAATTTTAAATTATATTTTAAGCACCTTGTTACTATCAGCCTGTCACAAAAGCACCAAATTCACTCCCATTTCTCTAATTGAATATATGAAAAATGCCAAAGATTAGACAGTTTGAGAGACATAGTATTTCTCCACCAATAAGGTGATTCCCAAAGACGTAAAAGTAGGTATAAAATTAGGTTTAAAAAATTGAGGAGCCTGGATAAGTGGAAGACAAAAGAAGAATTGTCAGGCATGTAAAAAAAAAAAAAAAAAAGAAAAGAAAAAACTGTCTACAGCAAATAATCATTATCTGAAAGTCAGGTCCTTTAGAAACAGGAAATAAAATCCCACAAAAACCTGACACAGGACCTGAGAGATGCATCTGGTCCTTCAGTTCATCCATCTAATGTTTACTGAAGTCTGATCACAAATGTTTTAAATAAAATTTCTGTGGAAAAACAAACCATCACGAATTAGTTTAAAAACTTTACAAAAGCCAAAACGCAGTGGTGGTCTAGAGCTACCAAATTTTTTTCACTATTTCTTAGCCAGTAGGTTGCAATATGTTTCAAAATGGATCAAAACAAGTTCACTAGACAGCCCATGGTTGGACCTAGAACAAGCACTTTGTGGAAAACTAAAAAAATTCTGATCTACCTTTCATTAGCTCCTGTATCAAGCAAGATAATTGCCTTAAAAGCCTTAACATAAACACCTCTCTGACAGCCTGGTGGCAATTTTTAAAAATAACTAAGTCTTCACTTATCCCAAGTAAACTGACACCCATTTGGAACAATCCAGATATATGCCAGAAAAAGAAAATACTGAATTTTCTGTCATGGCATGAAAAGGGTATAAATAACTTCTGGAATATCAGCAACTGAGGTCCATCATACAGGCAAGATTTAATTTAAATGATCTGAACTTGGAAATACCTGTATGGGTAACAGAATTTCTAAATCTCTGTACTCCTAAATTGCTATCAAAAATATACAATCTATTGTTTAAAATTAATGATTCAATTTCCCTCCCAACTAAAAAATAGGAGCGGGATCTTTCCATCAATCCAGATGAAAACTTCTGGATACATATATGTTTAAACATCTTCAAAATGTCTAAATGTCCAAATTTACAACTTATACAATACAAAACTCTGCATAGAATACACTATACAGGACAACGAATGTTCCAAATGGGCCTCAGACACTCAAATATATGCACCCACTGTTCAGGCGAGCACGCTGAGAATGCTATATGGTCTTGCGTGCCTGTTCAAAGGTTCTGGCAGAAGATATGTGAAGACTTATCCACATGGTTTAATTGTGATATCCCAGCCTCACCCAAACTGTGCATCTTAGGTGATGTAAGTGAATTAGATATGGAAGCAAATATGTCACATTTAGTTCTTACTGCCTTATGCATCGCTAAGAAAAACTATCCTCATGAATTGGAAATCAAAACTGATTTATGTATTACTCACTATAGAAATGTACTTTTTGATCACATTAGTCTAGCGAGAATGTCTGCAAACTCTAAAAACCAATTGGACATATTTGATTATCTCTGGTCCCCGCTGATCAATTCCATCATTTAGTGGGGGTGATTGGCTGTAGTCTCGTCTCTTCTGGGGCCTGGCGGGTGGCTGGGGGCGGGCCGGGGAGCCCGGGTGTCTGATGGGTCCCGGACTGGAGGACTGCGGCTACCGTTTTGAGGTGTCTGTGTGCGGGCCCTGGTTGGTGGGGGGGGCTTGGATGGATGCTCTTATGGCCTTTGGGGTGGGGGCTGGGGTGCCTGTGGTGGTGGGGGCTGGCCCTGGGCCGGGTGGCCGGCCCCCTCTGCGGGGGTTGGGGTGTGGGTCTGGGGCCCTGGTGCCCGGGGTCGCCCGTTTCCCGGCTGGGCCCCTTCCTGTGCTGGAGGGGTCTGCGCTCCCTTGGGCACACCACCGTGTGGGGTGGGTTGGCCTGCGTCGGGATGTCTGGCCGGCATTCCGGGATGCTGGGGTGCCCGCATGTCCTCTGGGGGTGTGGGGCGCTCAGGTGTGGGAGCAGCGGTTCTCACAGGGGACTGGTTGGTCCTGGACTCGGGACCACTGTGTTTGTGTATGTGTGTGGATAGGATGTTTGCTGTTGTCTTTTGGGTGTGGGCGTGATGTTTGTTGTCGTCTTTTTGTGTGTGTGTGTAGGTGTGTGTATGTGTGGGTGTGGGTGTAGGTGTGTGTGTGTGTGTGTGTAGGTAGGTGTGTGTGTGTGTGTGTGTGTGTGTGTGTAGGTATGCATGTTTGTGTCTGTCTACGGTGTGGGTGGTGGGTGCTGGCCTTGGGCACGGCGGTGCCCTGGGGGTGTGGCCACTACAGGCCCTGGACCTGCCTTCCCTGCCCTGCGGTTGGGTGTAGAAAACTTGGGTGTCCAATGAGCCAGTATTTAGCTGGCTCTCTTCCTCCGGGGGTAGTCTCTACTCCCGGTCATATGTATCCTGGCCCTTCCCCTCCTTCTACTCAATCAACAACACAACACACGCGTAGGGTCTGGGGGGGGGGGGGCAAATTCCCTGACTCTGCTCGTTGCATTGCATGATGTCCCATCCCCCCTTTTTAATTACACTCTACAGCTCACAACATGTCATAGTACACATAAGGCCTTGGGGGGCAGGTGTATCACACCGTGGCTAGTAGGTGGAGCTGCTGAAGTGGCTCCACTTATTTGCTCCTCAATTTTATCTACATCTTAGACATTGAGGGCCTTGGGGGGATGGTGTAGATGGGCGCTGTTGTCCAGTGCGCATGTTACATCTGTCCCCCCCCAATTTTAATAGCACTGTAGCTTTCATACAGTCATGTACATTCCTCCCAATACATGCGCCCACATACACCTAACATATCACCCCAACCATTTTGAGTGGGAGGAGGGGGTGGGCGGGTCTTCCCACACCCCGGTTTCATGCACCCTGCCGGGGGTAGGGACTGGCTAGTAGTTCGGGGCTGGGTTGGCTGCCTCTCTGGGGCGCCGCTGGCTCGGTGCTGGTGCCTGCTTGCCCACATTGAATGTCCATGTATGGTCTGTGTATATGAGCATGGGTGTGTGACTGGCATGTATGTGTGTGTATATATGACCTGTGTGTGCGTGTGGAAAGCTGGTCCTGGGTCTGTGGCTTGTTGAGCCTTGGCCCCTGTGGGACACGGTTGCGGAGGGCAGGAGTTACCCCTGCCTACCGCTCCCCGCTGCTCCCCACGGATTGTCACTGCTGCCCCTGGGATGTGGGTGCCTGGGGGTCCTGGGGTGCATGGCCGGATGTCTTGGCGTGGCTTCTGGCCCGCTCCCTTGGCGGCTGTGGCCTGGGGGTGGCTTGGGCCTCTTTGGCGTCGGGGGGGGGGGGGGGGGGGGGGTCTGCTGGATGTCGGGCAGTTCCCGGGCGCCTGGGGCCTTGGGGCTGCATTCTCGGCTCGTGCTGGGGGGGCCGGCCTGCCGGGGGGGCGGGCTGCTCATTGCCTCTGGCTCTCTGGGCTCTTGCCCATTGACTGTGGGGGCCCCGTCTGGGGTCTTCCTCCTCCGGGGTGTGCGCGCAGTTGACATTGGGATGTGTGGTCTCGGGTCTTCTGTGCTCCTGGTGGGCCGTGGATGACCCGGGTCCCCTGGTTCTTTCTCTGCCTGCCTCTGGATCCCGTGGGAGGGTGGTTGCGGCTTCTTGCCCACATTATTGAGTACGTTCCATGACAGAGGAACACATATACATTACTACAAACTACAGCAAGACTGTATGTGTGTGTGTATATGCGTGTATATATGTGTGTGTATATATATATATATATATATATATATATATATATATATATATATGTATATATATATATATATGTATATACATATATATATATATATACATATATACATGTATATATGTATATATATATATATATATATATATATATATATATATATATATATATATACACATACATACATAAACACATATACACACACATACATACACACACACATATATATATATATATATATATATATATATATATATGTATGTATGTATGTATATGTGTGTGTATATATATATGTATATATGTGAAGGTGTATGTATGTGTAGCTTTTATCTTCTATTTTTTTTCCTGCCCCCCCCCCCCACCCCCCGGTTTTCTTTTTTTCCCTTTTTTCTTTTTGCTTTCCATCTCTCTCTTCTTCTTTCCCTACCTGTCAGATCTGGCAAGAATAAATAAAATAATAAAATAAAAAAATACAATTAACAAGAATAACCTATAGAAAATAATTATAGAGCACGTCTTGTAAAAGCAAATATGTTTGGTACAATAATGCCTTCGGATTATCATTCCGATGCGAAAACTGCCAGACATGACAGGTCAAAAAAATAAATAAATAAATAAAAGGGCAGTTTTCAAAAAGCTATTCTTAAGGAAGGAAAAAGTGAGAAAAGGCTGAGGTATGCCAAGTTATACAAGAGCTGGAGTGAAAATCAGCAGCAACGGGTCTTAGCTACGGGTCAAATCATTGTCAGTATGTTCAAAGGAAGTCTGGAGAGTGAGGTGATTGTCTACACCCACGTGTAAAACATGGTGGAGGCTCTGTCATGCTTTGGGACTCCATTTTAGCAGGTGGTGAATGAACTTGTCCAGATTGATCAAATCAGTGCAGAAAAGTCAGATTGGGATCCATCAAGCAATGTCATCTGGAAAACAACTGACTGACAACATCACCATTTTCATCATGGCAATGATTCCAAACACCAGTGCAGTAAAAGCATACCTGAGTATATGGTTCTCTGGAGCACTTGCCCTTTGGCTATGGTGCTCCACATGGGGTCTCCCTTTTCCTTCTGCAAAGCTGGGTACATGGTTGTGATCAAGATGTGTTGCATTGGGTCCTCAGTAGCCTTGGGGTGGCTGTGGACAGTCTGGATCTCTTGGGCCTTTCTCTGTCTTGCCTCTGGCTTCTTCTGGTGGGCGTTGTTACGGCTTCTCACCCTTATTATCAAGTACATTTCATGACAAACACATATACACACACACATGCATATAACACAACAAGATTGTTTGTTTGTGTATTCAAACATTTTTGTTTTTCTGGCTTTCATGTGTTGTCTGTTGTTTTATGTTTTGTTATAGATGCAACACTTGGTGACCTGTTGTTTTTCCCGTGCTTTGTCCTTTATTCTTATTTTTTTAATATCCAACCCCCTTTCTCTTTCTCTCTGTCTCTGCCCCCTTTTCTCCCCTTTTCCTTCTTCTTCTCTTTATTGCTTCTTTCTTTTTCTAACCTGCCACTCCCCACCTGTCAACTCTGGCACTGTAAAGCTACACAGACACTAATGTGAATAATAAAAAGAACAAGAGGAGCCTACTGAGAGTGTATCGAGCTCCTACAACAGACCATTCAGAAGCTGTTCTGTTTTTTTGTTGCTGTTTTTTGCTGGAAGTGATAAACATGGTGGGAAGGTTATAAAGGATGGTTGCTTTGGTCCAGATCTGGACCGTTGGTTTTCTGTGCCATGCTGAGGAGTCCAACACATTACTAAACCAATGATTTTAAAAGGTTTGTTAATAAAAACTTCAGAAAATTCTATGCTTCAAAAATATGAACATCTCAGTGACATAACATACTCCAGCAAGCTTTAACAGTCTTTGCTCTTTGTGTATCCGGTTCTTATGATGCTGAAAGGGAGTTACTTAATCAGGGTATTTTCAACGTCCACTCCTTGTTAGTTTTTTACATCTGAATGGACAAATGTTCAATAGTATTTGCAGAGTGAAGAGGAGCTGCAGTTATTAACTGACGACACAAGTAACCTTGCTTTAAAAGCATTTCTTTCTGACCACAGAGAAGCTCGTGTGTGTGTGTGTGTGTGTGTGTGTGTTGGCCTTGTCAAATACATTATCGTTATCTGAACTCCAGGAAAAGCCACTAATTGACCATGAGTTAAGATGCTTTTTCTCAGACTACATTCTGTATTTATTATTGAATTTGTTTAACAACAACTACCCACCCGTATGATTCCACACAACTTGCCTTATATTATTATTTTTCATTTTAATGCTCATACCCAGTGGTATGCATTGAAGTGCTCATTAAATTTGCTGGGTAAGCCTGGTTATGCACTGTATTTTGCCTGTCTAAAGACATATTGGAACAGTTTGAAAATTAAAAAAAAATATTTATCATTTTAATTTGAATCTAACCCTCTCCAAAGTTCAGGTGATATTATAATAAAGGATCAGAGGTTGGGCTGGATGGACGGGTCCAGTAAATGCAGATAATTAACAGCATGTTATGATAGTGATAGTTCGTTAACCTTAACCAGGTGTATACTATACCAGTTATGACAACAAAAGATTGCTGAACCTAACAAGGAGTCATTTTATGCAGTGATCATTCCATAGACTTCTAGAGCACACAGACAGGTAATGTATTTGTTTGTTTGTCTTTGGTTTTTGTAATTTTGATGACTTGGTGTAGCGAATTGGTAATTAAAATTTTGACTCCCACAGATGTGGTCAGCTAAGCTTATGCACTCCCTACTGTGGGGAAGCACAAATAAAAAAATACCCATTGAAATTGGGTAGCTGTGAGTCAGGAAGTGGAGAAGTTCCTCCACTACTTTATCCACATACACTATCTGATTCCTTGCTCTTCCGCTGCACATGTTCAAGTATTTGGGAGAGACATTCCAACTCCAATTTGCCCTGATGCATCCATCAACATGTGTATATGTGGGTGTGTGTGTATGGGTGAGAAAGTGAATGATAGACAGCACTGTTTGTGCACAATATGCTGTCTCCAGGAACTGCCTGGATACTCTCGCCACATGAGGCTGGGCATTAACGTGCACCAGGAGGAACCCAGGACCCACTGCACCAACGTACGGCCTGACAATGATTTAGACTCATCCTGATACCTAATGGCAGTCAGGGTGCCGTTGTCTTGCCTGTAGATGTCTGTGTGTCCAACCATGGATATGGCTCCCCAAACCATCACTGACCCACCACCAAACTGGGCATGCTGAACAATGTTATAGGCAGCATTGCGTCCGCACAGTTTCTCCAGACCCTTTGGTGAATGTGCTCTCTCAAAGCACAGGGTGCCAGTGGTGGATCTATTATTGTATGGCAAATGCATATAGAGATAGAGATATATACATCTTTTATAACCCTGAAATTCCCCCCCTGAAATGTGAAAAATCACCCTGATGGAAGCTCGACATGTGACTTGAATTTGTGATGTAACATGACACATGGACACTGGCTGCTATCCAGCTCTTTCATGCCTCGCTGACTTTTGTCAATAAGACAAACAAAACACCCCCACACATTCATTCTGCCAATGATTTTTATCTGCCTTAGATTTCAGTGTAAACAAGTGCAGCAGTTTTATGATAATAAATTGCTCATCATGTGGGTTAAAATTAAATTATTAGGTAATGACAAGGAGGAGAAAAGCTTTTTACCTAGATCCCATGGCTTATTTACACCATATCCAGATCAAAATTGTTACCCTGGGCTAATATTCAACCCAAATTAGCACGTTAAAAGTTTTGTAGAGCTTCTGCCCTCAGGTATCCACAGGTCTGGAGCCCAAGGTTGAAAAAAAAAAAAAAATGTTATAGTGTCATCAAATATTCAGATTTTCATTGGGAGTGACCAAGATGGACAGGATTAGAAATGAGTATATTAGAAGGCCAGGTCAGGTTGATCAGAGACAAAGTTAGAGGTTTAGATGGTTTGGAGATGCAAAGAGGAGGGATCGTGGAGATGTAAAAAAATTGATATAAAAAAATTGAATTGAATGAGGAGGGTTGGTGTGTGAGGGTGAGAAGACCTGCTGTGGAAGAAGAAGAAGAAGAAAGAAATAATCCATGATTCTTTTTTGATGGATATCATATTTCCTGTTAAAGTATACTCAGAGAAGAAGGCCAAGATTCGTGTCTGTACTCTGTTTGCTGCCCTCACATCTTAGGGAATGGAAAAGGGGCCATTGTTGATACAACTAAAAGATTTATGATTTGAGTGCAGCCTCTCTGATGGATTATTTGAATGATAAGATTCCAGGGACAGCAGTCCCTTTGCCACAAAGTTCTTGATTTAATGGATTTTGAGGAACAATTTAAAAATATCAAAGATTTATGCCCCATTAAAGTAGAGGTAAACTCTTTTTCTCTGCTAATAAAAGGGGCAACAGTGCACATCCATCCTGCCATTTGACATCTGTTTTTGTGGCTATGCATGGCACTTAAATGTGTCCTTACTTTGAAAGAGCAAAGTGGATATAAAAACATGTCACTGGGGTTTTATCATTACCTGATGATTCGGCTGGTAAACTGACTAAGTGTTTGCAGGGGGTTAACATTGTGGGGTAAGGAGGATACCTCTTGTTCCCCCAGTAGGAAACAATCATCCTCCCTCAATGAGTCCTATGTCCATCTCTTTGCACACAGTCCTTTAAATCTCTGCAGTGTCACAGCTGCAGAGCTGAAGAGGTTGAGGTTTTGGCTAGGTTAGGGTGGGTTATAAAGGAATTCTATAGAACCAGATAGCTTGAAGAGCTGTATGATAGCCTAAGCCTCACTTGCTGTGTGTCTGTATGTGGGCATGCATATTTAAGCATGCATATGTTATGCATGCATGTATTTGTAAATGCGTGGGTTACTCCCTCTTTCTGTGCATGTATGAGTGTGGAGCAGCAGGAGGATGCTCTTACTGTAATGAAAGCCTGCTTTTGAACCTCCAGAAGCACATGACTGCCACCAGTTGTTAATGAGCTGCAACTACAGAAGAGGCTGTTCATCCTGCAGATGTGTCACACTGAGCATTGTTGTCAGCTCTGAAAGCTCCACAGAGACACAATATATTTCATTCTAAAGGTTAACAATGGGTGTTTATTGAAACACACAAAAGTTTTAGTCAAAGAAGGGCGATTTCCAGTGTAATGCAATGAATGCTATAAAAAGATATCTATCTATCTATCTATGCAAATATTGATTTTTGGTGTTATTTTAAGTCCAAGGGTTGATAATTTTGGTCGTTGCAATGTCATTCTCAACTTAATACACAATGTATATTGATAACACTTGTATGGTGAATCTATATAGAGCTTACAGTGTAGCCTACAGGGTGGCTGTTGATCAGGAATTAGAGCAGGTCACCTACTAATCGGAAGTTTGGCAGTTCGATCTCTGGCTGCTGCAGTCTGCATGCCAAAGTATCCTTGAGCAAGATCCTGAACCCCAAGTTGCTCTCCATTGCAACTGTTGGAGTGTGAATGAGTGAATGAGGCATGTTGTATGAAGTGCTTTGAGTGCTCAAAGTAGAGTAGAAAAGTGCTAGATAAGAACCAGTCCATTTACGATTGGCACCTCAGGATGGCTGTAGCTCAGTAGGTAGAGCAGGTCACCTACTAATTGGAAGGTCAAAGGTTCAATTCCTGGCTGCTACATGCCAATGTATCCTTGGGCAAGGTACTTAACCCCAAGTTGCTCTCCGACGCAACCGTCGGAGTATGAATGTGTGTGAATGTTAGATAATTAAAGCACTTAGCTTAGTTAATATGGAAGTGCTTGTATGAATGGGTGTGCATGGGTAAATGTAAAAAAAACATGTTGTATAAGCGCTTTGAGTGCTCTGACTGAGTAGAAAAGCGCTATATAAGAGCTAGTCCATTTACCTCCACTGCCAGCATTTACAGTACTGTGCAAATGTCTTGAGCTTCTCTTCATTTCTTTGTAGTTTACTTGTAAAATGGGAAAAATTGTGGTGATTTATTGAAATGTGCAAACATAGAGGGAAATACAATATGTACAGCTTCTCAAACACAGCTTGAACTCTCTTAGGGAGCTTCAGGAATAGTTCTCCAGGCTTCTTGAAAGACCTTCCAAAGCTCTTCTTTGGATGGTGTTCCATTCTTTGTCCAAATGATCCTGCACTGTTTTTGATAATGATGAGCTCCAGGTTCTGGGGAGGCCATTTCATGACTGACCATGCTCCACTATGTGGTTTTCTACCCAGGTATGCTTTCACAGTGTGTTTGGGATCATTGTCATGCTGAAAAATGAAGCTGTTATCAGTTAGATGATTTTTAATATTGCATAGTGATCACAATTTCACAGTATTTTTCTGCATTCAAAATTCCATCAATTTTGAAAAAATTCACAGCACCATTGGCTGAAATGCAGTCAAAAATCATGACAAGCCTCCACCATGTTTTACAGATGGCTGTAGACACTCACTGTTGAAAATTTCACCTGACCTCCTCTGTACTTGCTAATGACCATTTGAACCAGCAATTTCAAATTTGTATTCATCATTCCAATTCTTGAGGAATTTTGCATACCTCAGAATTTTCTTCCCGTTTCCCTCCTTCTGAATGGTTTCCTACCATTAAAGCCTGATCAAGTGTCTGCAAACAGTAGATGGATCACCTAAAAATGTGGCTGTAGCTCAGTAGGTAGAGCAGGTCACCTACTGATTGAAAGATCAGCAGTTCGATTCCTGGCTACTCCAGGCTACATGCCAATGTATCCTTGGGCAGGATACTTAACCCCAAGTTGCTCTCCGACGCAACTGTTGGAGTGTGAATATTAGATAATTAAAGCACTTACCTTAGTTAATATTGGAAGTGCTTGTATGCATGGGTAAATGTAAGAATGTGTTGTATAAGCGCTTTGAATGCTCAGCCTGAGTAGAAAAGCGCTATATAAGAACTAGTCTATATACATCTATTAGATCCTGTGTCAGGTTATTGCTGGATTTTTTTTTCCTGTTTCTTAAAGACATGACTTTCAGACACTGTTCATCTGTTGTAGATTTGTAAGCCTTTCACTCTTCTTTTGTCCTCCACTTGTTCAGTTTCCTTAAACTGCTTCAGCACACACTGCACACCATGCTGAAATATGCCAAGTTTTGTCTAATGACTCTTTAGGAATCAGTTTGTTGGTGCAATAATACTGTTTTATGCCTGTCAAACTGTATTATCTTTTGCATTTTTTTGTAGATTCATTTAAAGAAATGGGAAAGTGTATGTCTTTGCAATAGGCTACTGGTAATAAAGTACCTAAAGATACCATTTGAGATCTTTGCTAAGTTGTCTGTTATGTGTAGGCACAACACTGGTTCATCCCTTGAGTTAGGTGACTTTTTTTATGCTTGAATGGTTCAAGTTGCTTAACAACCAATAACAAAATGGCATTCCTCTGAAAATGGGGAAAATGCGTGAAAAGTCAGCATGTCCAAAGAAAAACTGGAAGATCTTCAGAAAGGCTACAAATTAATGCACTTCCATTATCATTGCTCCTCCAGGTGAGGAGCCTTGGCCAACAAAGGGCGTATTTGTTTCCCTTGATAATTCACGTTTTGCCAGATTCAAGCCTTCAGGAACTCAGGGTGAATCTAATCTACTACAACCTAGTAGAAATGTCCGGCCAGTTTTCCTAAATGCTGCTTAGGGGCATTTACCACTCATGGTTGCATTGCCCACGTCACAAGTGTGGAATCTCATTACGGCCAAGGTTTGGCCGAGGACTTAACCTGTCAACTCAAGCAGTCAGGGAACAAAAGGCACAGCAAACTGGAGACATAACTAAATGAGGAGACAAGATAACTACAATAGGGAAACCAGACAACCATGAGGACAGGACACAGAGTTGACACTGAGAACACAGGGAAACCAGGAATTAAATACGAATAAACTATAACCAAGAACAGAACTCAGGTAGGAGAGCCACAACATTCTTTGAATTTAAGATTGAGGTTTAAACAAAAGGAAAAAAAAAACCTCAGGTGAACAACAGGTGGTATATATACTGAGGCAAATCATTATAACATTGATTGAACACAGCTGTGGCAGAAAAAAACATGGGAAAAAAAAACAAAGGAAATAAAGAAACTGAACTGTATGGCTTCAATTACATCCATCAATCCAGCCATTCATTTTCTTCCACTTATCCAATTCAGTGTTGCTGGGGGGTGACTTCAATTACATTTCAGCTTTAGTTTTAAATACTTAGATGACACTTTATATTGCAGGTTGAAGGTCCTACAATAGAGAGAGAACCCCAACCATTGCATGATCCTCAATGGACAACCATTTGGCCATGCAGGCAGGGAGTGTAACGATTCTGTAGCTGAGGACTCAAAAGCAGGCACAGTCTCCCACCAGAGTTTTACAGATTTACACAGGATTTTCACAAGAACAGTCAATGAGGCTAATGGGGGTGAGTAGGCTGTGGAAGCAACAATACATAACAAAAAAATAAGGTTTTTGTTGCAAAGAGCCTCATTGAAATAAACGTCAGACAGTGGACAGCCAAGTAAGGGGAATCCAATGAGCTCCAGAGCTTCAGTGGAAATGGATGGTGGTGAATGGCAGGCAATCTGGGGAGAAGAGGAGCTGAACTAGTTAAGGTTACCTTCACTTTTGGTGCCAAAGTCTGGCCTGACCCCATGACTCTGTCATGATTACTGCAAAGTGAACACCATCCCCAAACCTGACTCCTTTCCACTTCCATGCATGGACTATTGTGTGGGTAGGGTAGGATCAGCCAAACTTGTCCCAAAGCTGGACCTCCTGAAGGGTTACTGGCAAATGCTCCTTACCCATCGTGCGTTTAACTCTGCCTTTGTGTCACCTGACCACTTTCTACAGTATACCATAATGCCTTTTGGATTGAAACATGCTCCAGCCATTTTCCAAAGGCTGATGAATACCTCACAATTTCTGACACCAGAAATTGTGAGGTATATTTAACCCTTTATTTACCATGGTCCCACCAGGTTGTGCAACCTTTGAATGCTAACTTCAAAGGTGCTGCCATTAGTGGACTTTTACCATAATAACCCCATATTAGGTGTGAAGCGCAATTTCTCAGCTTTCAGAAACCGTTTGAACCTTTCCAATAGGACAAACAGTCACGGAATTACGGTAATTCAAAGTGCGTTTGATCAGCTGATCGCAGCAACCAAGGGTAGGTAACGTGTGCATCAGCACTGATCGTCTCTGTTAAAGAGTTAAATGACATTGTGGCTTTTCGTTTCACAGGGTCAGAACACATGGACACCTTGCCGGACATTTCTACTAGGTTGTAGTAGATTAGATTCACCCTGAGTTCCTGAAGGCTTGAATCTGGCAAAACGTGAATTATCAAGGGAAACAAATACGCCCTTTGTTGGCCAAGGTTCAGGCCACTTTGGACTTTCCTGTGCCAGAGATATGGTGCTAACTCCACTGGTTTCTGGCCATGTGTGACTACTACTTAGGGTTCTGCAAGAACTTTGTGAAGTGTGGTTGTTCCCCTGATTTTTTCAAGTCCTGCCAACCCTTTTGTGTGGCCCTCTGAATGTCAGGATTCATTTGATTCTGCCAAGGATGTTCAGTGCAGTGCCCCAGAGTTGGCTGCCTTTGATTTTGCTTGTGCTTTCATCACTAAATGAATTACATTGCAACTGAGAAAGAAACTTTAGCTGGTTCCAGCTCCACCCCAGTTGCTGTTTACACTGACCACAATCCCCTGATGTTCCTGTCTTGCATATGTAACAATAGAGAGGATCATATGCACTAGCTATTATTGCTACAGAATTTCAAAATTAAGGTTCATTTGTTCAATTTAATTGAATTAAATTGTATTTATATAGTGCCAAATCACAACAGTCAGTCACCTAAAGGCACTTTATATTGTAAGGTAAAACCACAAAATAATAAAAAAAAAACCTAACAATCAAAACTACCCACTAAGAGCAAGCATTTGGCGACAGTGGGAAGGAAAATCTCCCTTTTAGTGGGAAGAAATTGCAGGCATAACCACGCTCAGGGAGGGGCTGTTATCTGCTGAGGGGAGAGAGACAGGACAAAAGACATGCTGTGGAAGAGAGCCAGAGATTAAAAATAATTAATGATTAAATGCGAGTGGAGAATAACAAAAGTAAATAAGGTGAATGAAAAGAAAAAGTGCATTATGGGAACCCCCCCAGCAGCCTAGGCCTATTGGAGCATAACTAAGGGGTGGATTAGAGTCACCTGATCCAGCGCTAACTATAAGCTTGATCAAAATGTAAAGTTTTAAGCTTAATCTTAAAAATAGTGAGGGTGTCTGTCTCCCGAATCCAAGCTGGGAGCTGGTTCCACAGAAGAGGGACCTGAAAGCTGAAGGCTCTGCCTCCCATTCTACTTTTAAGTATCCTAGGAACCACAAGTAAGCCAGCAGTCTGAGAGCAAAGCGCTCTATTGGGGTGATATGGTCTTTGAGATAAGATGGGGCCTGATTATTCAAGACCTTGTAGGTGAGGAGAAGGATTTTAAATTCTATTCTAGATTTAACAGGGAGCCAAATAAGAGAAGCCAATATGGGAGAAATATGCTCTCTCTTTCTAGTCCCTGTCAGTACTCTAGCTGCAGCATTTCAGGGAGCTTTCAGGACAGCCTGATATGAATGAATTACAGCCTAGAAGTAATAAATGCATGACTTAGCTTTTCAGCATTAGTCTGAAAAAGGATGTTTCTAATTTTAGGAATATTGCGCAAATGCAAAAAAAGCGGTCCTACATATTTGTTTAATATGATCATATCCTGGTCAAAAATGACTCCAAGATTTCTGACATTGTTACTGGAGGCCAAAGTAATGCCATCCAGAGTAAATATCTGGTTTGACACCATGTTTCTAAGATACTAAGTTGTACTCATTTTCTGTGGGTGTTGCCTGACCTTTGTCACCAATTTTGTTCATAATTTTTATGGACAGAATTTCTAAGTGTGGCCAAGTGGTGGAAGGCTTCCACCTTGGTGGCCTCAGAATCTCATCTCTGCTCTTTGCAGATGATGTGGTCCTGTTGGCTTCATCAGGTGGTGGCCTCCAGCTCACAGTGAAATAGATCGCAGCCAAGTGTGAAGCAGCTGGCATGATAATTAGAACCTCAAAATCTGAGGCCATGGTCTTTAGCCGGAAAAGGGTGGAGTGCCCACTCTGACTCAGGGACGAGTTGTTGCCCCAAGTGGAGGAGTTCAAGTATCTCAGGGTCTTATTCACAAGTGACAGGAGAAGGAGATCGACAAAGCGAGTGGGGCTGCACCAGTCTGTTGTGGTAAACAGGGAGCTAAGCGTAAAAGTGAACCTGTCGATTTACCAGTTGATCAGTGTCTGTACCCTCACCTATGGTCATGAGTTTTGGGTAGTGACTGAAAAAAATAAGATCGCGATTAGAAGCTTCAGAAATGAGCTGCCTCTGAAGGATGGCTGGCCTTTCCCTTAGAGATAGGGTGAGGAGCACAGCCATTCGGAGCAGTGGCTCTACTTTGAGCTGCTCCACATCAAAAGACACCAGTTGAGGTCATTCGGGCATCTGACTAGGATGCCTCCTCTTGAGTGATGTGTTCCGGGCATGTCCTACTGGGAGGGTGGCCCCGGGGCAGACCCGGGACACGCTGGACAGATTATATCTCTCGGCTGGCGTGGTAACTTCTTGAGGTCCCCCTGGATGAGCTGATGGAGGTGGCTGGGGAGCAGTGATGTCAGTAACGTGTTACTCTAATATGACCACTTTTTTCCACAACAAGTAATCTAACGAGTTACTGTTTGTAATCCAGTAATCAGATTAAAGTAATCAGATTAAATTACTTATCAAAGTCACTGTGTGTTACTATTTTTGTCATTTTCCTTTTTGAAAAGATATATTTTTTCTTTCTTCTTGCGTCTCAGGGAGTGATGTCTGACTGATGTGACAATTAAGTCCTGTTTTCAGAATGAAGACAACTCATGTGTAATACCACACAGTGACCAAATGTAAACAATGGAGGGAGGAGAGAGATGCATGTTTTCCAGCTTGAAAAATAGGATCTATTTTGAGTTTGTGTCAGCTAAAGATGTCAATATCAAGGTTTGCGCTGGGGACAAAGTGCTATCTAGCTTAGAAAACACTATGTCAAAGGCCTCTCAGGAGTCAGTTTACTCTCAGTCATCATATGGCAAGACTCCTGGTCCATGATAATGGCTTTCATCGTGAATAGCAGTGATAGCAGCAGATAGCAAGGAATCAAGAATGGGAGCGGAGAGGCCATGTGCACAAGCGACATACCTGGTCACTTGCTTCCGGTGATGAGTGAGGTTCCTGATCACGATGACAACACCTTCATCTGCAGTTGCATCAGCATCAGCAGTGCCTGAGCTAAACTCACCACAGTCCACATACCCCTCAGCAGTATCAGAGCTCTTCTCGTACAACAACCCTCTGGTCACAGTCATGCCGTCCAGGGAGAGCTGGACGTATTTCTCAGCATCCCCGAGATGCAGTCCTCAAATTCTGACCATCTCGAGCAGCATGGAGCAGAGACCAATAGATGTCAGCACCATACTGCACAGCTTGCACAGAGTGGATGAATGAGTTAGGACCGAAAATGTCACAGGCAGCTGAGCGCTTGAAGAACACACAGAGACTGAATTTGTTAACACTTTCCTCTTTGCTCCAGTCTATCACCTTCTTCGCCTTCAACATGATTTTGAAGACAGTTGCTGGGACTAGAAGCATCTTCTTAACTGCGTCACACTCTTTCTGACACTTAAGTTCAGTAAATTGTTGATATAGCTTGAACTCGGTCTGCAGCTGCAGCCTCACCTTCATGCTCAGGCACTGGATCTTGCACTTCTGCAAGTTATGACTGCTGTAGAGATGGCCAATGGTGGACTGATTGGTAGTCAGCTTCTCTGTAAGTATGTCAGCCTCCTCCTGGACAGCAGCGCAATGCAGCGGGGAAGGAAGGGAGGAGGGTGTGATGCGGGTCCTGCCAACTGGGTGTCATTTTGAGTGTTCACAAGAATCTGGCCAGGACTGAGCGATGACTGGTGACAACTGGCAACTGCTGGTGATGGCGCTTCTTGGATGGGCGAGTTGGAGTCTGCTGCTGGGGTGGAGGATGATTCAGCATCAGGGACAGAGGTGGATTGGTCAAAGTGACCAATGTCATTTGGGGAGGTGTATACACGGGGCTCAAAATGCACTGAGCAGATGCACTTATGCAGCACATCCTTCAAGGATAGATCAGCTCAGCAGACATTAACAATCCACTTCAGGTACCTGAAATACCATCAATGACATACGCAGAAAAGTTTGCATCATTACTCATAGTAATATAATAATCAATTAGTTTACTGGCATTAGGAATAATTTAAGTATAGAATAATTATATTGTTATGTGATTCATGAATGTCACAATCAAGACAATGTCACTGATGGTTCAGGGCCTGTTTACATGTGAATGTTTTTAGGTGAAAAGTTCTGTGTTCTGCAGTTCTGTGTGAACGGCGATAATTTTTAAAACCCTGCTGTCTGCAAGTGTTAGTTTTCGAAAACAAAAGCTGAAAAACTATACCGTTTTCTATACCCAGCTCATCATTCTCGTGTAGACAGGACCTCATCTGTGTATGTAATTACATGTCCTTGTCTTTCTCTGGGTGAGGAAAGCAATGAAAACAAACATTTAAGCCTGTCCAGATCCCCTGCACTCTGGTTGCTGCACTGCTTTTTGGACCGTTGATATTGGCTTCGACTTCTCCATTTTATTTCATTGATCATTTCCACAGAATATAATACTCAGAACAACAATGCCTTTGGAAGCAAACCAAAATGGTGTTGTGGTTGTAAATAATAATAATACATTTCATTTATAAGCACCTTTCATGACACCCAAGGACACTTTACATGGGTAAACAAAACAAATCACATAAAGCACAAACAGAAACTAAAATGACCAAAGGAACTAAAGCGTTTATGCAATTTTGAACAGGTAAGTTTTGAGTGATGATTTGAAAAAAATGAAGAGAGTCAGTATTACAAATGTCAGGTGGGAGAGAGTTTCACAGCTTGGGAGCAGAGCTGGAGAAAGCCCTGTTCCCCATGGAACTGAGGCGAGCAGAGGGCACAATAAGGTGGATAGAAGAGGAAGACCGGAGGGTGCAGGAGGAGGAGGTGATGTGAAGAAGTTCGGCTAGATAAGGAGGGACAAAGTTGTGGATGGCCTTGAATCCGTACAGGTGGATTTTGAATTCTGAATCTATCTGGGGGTCAGTGGAGTTGCTGTAGGACTAGGGTGATGTGTTGAAATAAGGGGGTTTTGGTGATAATGCGAGCCGCTGAGTTTTGAACCATTTGAAGCTTCTGGAGGGATTTGTGAGGGAGACCAAATAAAAGAGAGTTACAGTAATCAATACGGGAGGTAACGACACTATGAACAAGGATGGAGGTGGTATGTGGGGATGAAAAGGAGGGGTCCCAGGATAGAGCTTTGAGGCACACCTGAAGTTACGGATGGATGAACTGAGTGCATCCTGTGAGATAAGAATGGAACCAGTCAAGAGGAGTCTATTGAGGAGGATGTTGTGGAAGACAGTGTCAAAGGTTGCACTCAGGCCGCACTCAGATCAAGGAGGATGAGGAGTGAGAGTAGTCTGGAATCAGCTGCCATAAGAAGAGAACAGTTTCTGTGCTATGGCAGGGGCGGAAACCAGACTGGAATTGTTCATACAGACTGTTTTTGAATTCATTGGGTGTGAAGCTCAATAGTAACGGTTTATTCAAGTATTTTGGAGTTGTGCCTTGTGCATCCTAATTGGAAAACTCAAAATCCTGTTTTATTTGTTCTTATCTATCATCCACCTGGCTGTTACTTAGAGTTTATGTCTGATTTTTTTCTGATTTCATATTCTATATCCTATTTAGTGCTCAGTTCACATAAAATTTAGTGAGAGTGATTTTAACATCCATGTAGAAATCCAAAATTACACCCTTAAAACTCCACTTAATCTATCAGATTAAATTGGCTTCTTTCAAAATGTGAAAAATGCTTTTTCACATTGGCGAAATGTTTCTAAAATTTGAAACATCCTGTCTCGGAGTGATGCTGAAAATCTAGTCCATGCATTTATTACTTCTTGGCTGGACTACTGTAATTCATTACTATTAGGTTGTCCTGAAAAGCCTTCAGTTGATCCAAAATGCTGCTGTGAGAGTACTGACAGGGACTTGAAGGATGGAGCATATTTATCCAACTCAGAATCAAATTTCTCCTCACATACAAGGTCTTGAATAATCTGCTTATCTTATCTTAAAGACCACATAGTGGCTTACTTGTGGTTCCTAGGATGCTTAAGAGTAGAATGGGAGGCAGAGCCTTCAGTTTTCAGGCCCCTCTTCTGTGGAACCAGCTCCCACTTTGGATTCAGGAGACAGACACCCTCTCCATTTTTAAGATTAGGCTCAGAACTTACCTTTTTGATCAAGCCTACAGTTAGGGCTGGATCAGGTGACCCTGAACCATCCCTTAGTTACGTGGCAATAGGACTAGGCTGCTGGGGGGTTCCCATGATGCACTGAGTGTTTCTTTTTCATTCATTCATTCATTCATTCATTCATCATTTTCTGGAGGTTTCTTCCTACTAAAAGGCAGTTTTTCCTTCCCACTGTCACCAAGTGCTCGCTCATAGTGTTGGTCGTGGTCAGGTTTTCCCCTTTGGGCCTTTCCCTTAACTCAGAAAGCCAACTTAGTGCTGACCAAATTAAACCACAATTTACAATAAAACCACTGGAGATGAGCAGGATTTGTTTCAAGGATTTATTTTTCACACAGGGTTATACAGAACAAGAAACCAATAAGCGCTTCCTAGGAGTATGGCCTTGAGCAGTTAGTATAGGACAGACAAAAGGAAGAAGTAAGAGGAAAAAGGAGCTCTCTGGCCGCACCCAACAGGAGAGTTATATTACCCCCCGTGAAACTCCTCTCCACCCCACTCTGTCTGTAATTAATTTGCATGAATCGTCACCCTTTGAAACCTAATCCTCACCTGATCATCTATTTGGCCAGGCTCCGCCCACTCCTAAGTCACATGCTCAAGGCCACAGGGGTATCTCATGGTTTATGACAGTTCAGACAGATGCCATATATGATGAACATTTCTACTCAAACATCTGCTGCTATAACATCGTTAGTGCCACTCCACTTAGCCAAGTCTTATCTCTCCCCCCTCCTA
Organism: Amphilophus citrinellus; assembly: GCA_013435755.1. Classification (NCBI taxonomy): domain Eukaryota; kingdom Metazoa; phylum Chordata; class Actinopteri; order Cichliformes; family Cichlidae; genus Amphilophus; species Amphilophus citrinellus. Next base: position 45,716 of record JACBYM010001171.1, on the reverse strand, counting down.
GCCAGAAGAGCGTGAGGGTGGGGGCCTATGGAACTACATTTTAAGAGCGCACCTGTCGGATAACACTGCTGAAATACAACATCAGGTTACAAGTCTCAAGGAGAACTGTGCTCATTCTGGCAACTTCCCAAAAGTCTCAAACACACACCCAGGATCATAACAGGTCTTACCCTCACCCCAGTGACCCAGAGAACATAAAGCACTCTATACATTGGTGTGTGAATGGGGGGGCTTTCCCTTACTTTACACAAGCCATAAAAGTGGTGCCTGGTACCTAAAACATGAGAATAATGACTCCATGCACCAGTATGAAGGCCATATAGGATATAAAAATAGTCTCAGCATAAGTAATAAAAGTAAAAATAGTGACATTACAAATAACATAGGTGAACAATAAAAGTAGATATATTCTCATATATGTGATGATAAATGAAAGTAACAATGACTCATCAGAGGCCCCTGGGAACAGGACCAGTAACTAGCCATGGGGAAAATACAGTAAAGTATTGAGATAATAAATGAGTCCCCCTCCTGGCAGTGGAAGAGTGGCCCTTGCAGTACATAGTATGGAATAATGGACGTCCCACTGCTGAGGGCGGGGTGAAAGTCCCGCCCAGTATAAGACACAATGGGTATGTGGCTACTGCCAGTGGAAACGCTCAGCCAAAATACAATACAAAATATTGAATGGGTCTCTGATCGCAGTAGGGAAAGTATAGATAATAAATGAAAGTAGTAAAAAATATCCCAACAATAGGGGGCCATTTTGATTGCTCGATTTTCTCTGTAATTATTTTAGGGTCTTTTCCTTACATCGTAAAGCGCATTGAGGTGACTGTGGTGTTGTCAGCAAATGTGATGACGAGGTTGCTACTGTGGGCTGGACCGTCTCAAAGCGAGCAAAGAAACAGTTAGGTTATTCTGCTAATGCCACACTTGGGTCTCCTGCTGTCACATCATAGCCTCTGAAGTGTGTGTACCTGAGACAGAGGGTTTAGTCTTGTTTAAAGGCCAAAAAGAAAAAAAAAAACGAAAGGGTCTCTAAAGTGTTGCAGAGTTGCTAATGTTTTATCTGAAGTGTTTCCTGGACAATTAGCAGTTCACAAAAACTTACATTATTATGAACTTTGTCACCTTTTTTGGTTATTCCTTCCAAATTTGTTATCTTCCTTGTTAAGTTATCACTCAGGCTGGTGGGACAGGGGGGCATAGGAAAACCCATTATGGATGTACTGTCAGGAGCAAAGTTGATTCGTAAATGTCCAAAATGTTTGTTTATGGGTTACTACTAAGGACATTCCTGGCAACTAATTTATTAGTCAACTAAATAAGGGAAAAAAATTAGACTAACCAACTAGTCTAAAACTGAGAACATGTGTTACTCCCAACGATGTTCACGCACCACTGAATATGAGAAAATAATATTCAAAAAATTAATAAATTAGGACTTAAAAGTGTGGGGCATTGTGCCACAGATTATGGACAATACTCTTTGTGCTATGAGTCATGACATGCATCAAAAGCAATACAAACAGGTACCATCCATTTTGTTCCTCTTATCATTTTGCTGAATGAGATAAAGCTAGGTTGGAGCTAGTGATATAATTTTCTTTTGCTAAAGCCAAACACTGATCAAACCTTTTTTCCTTGTTGAAGTCACCTAGTGTATGCAAATGACACTAGGTGACTTCAGCTGTGACAAAATGAATATATTAGTCAGAGCTGTCATAGCTAACATGATCATGAAAGAAGTGAAAAAAAATTCTAAACCAAGTAAACTAGCTGAGCAATGCTTACATTTGAACAAGACTCCATATACTGCCATTTTTCCCCCAGTAATCTCTTGCTTTCTTTCATTCATTCCTTCCTCATTCTGTCATTTCCTTTTTTCTTCTTTTCCATCATGTCTTAACTGTTCTCTTGTGTTCGTGTAAAGTTCTGAGTGTCCAGAGGGCTGTGTGTTTGCTAGAGGGCCAAAGTCATCATTTCTGTTGGAACTGGGTCTATGCTTGTGGGGCTGAGGGGCTGGTGGCAGTGATGGGCCAGTAGACACCGCTTCACACAAGTGCTGAATGCTGACAGGAAAAGGCCGTTCGAGGGTTCAGACTCCAAATGAGGTTGCAGCGCCTCAGCTGTTCAGCTGGCATTCAGACAGCCCCACTCTCATTCTTATTCAGACCTCAGCTTTCAGTACAGGCCATCATTGTTGAGCAGCCTAATAGCTTTCTCACAGAGCCTAGGATACATCTTTGATGAGTCAATAAAACTGCTTTGCATCATCAAACAAGCTAAACCAAAATCTCATCAGGGAAGTGGTGCACTGCATTGTGCATTATGCTGCACATTCTCCTTTATTTTTGCATTATCTCCAGAGCTCTCTGGCCTACACAGGTCTGAATAACATACTGAGAATCAAATAGGGGATGTTCTTGCTGATAACTGTTTAATCTTCATGAGATCAGTCCATTTAGATAATGTTCACAATCTACAAAATGCAAATATGTTGTGTGGGAATCACCAGAACACTGCTGCTAAATGTTTGCTGGTGTATGATTACTGTTTCCTATTTTAAGTCCAGACATCTTATTTTGTCTTTTTTCAAAATGTTATACATATATATATATTTTTTTTTTTTACCATGGGCTTTGCTGCGCTCACAGATTTACTAATACTACTAAAATTTAGCAGATATGAGGTAGACAGTAGACAGGATAGCAGCAAGATTGAAACAGAAGGTTTACAAGATGGTCATGAGACATGCTATGATGCATGGTTTGAAGACAGTGGCACTGACAAAAAGACAGGAGGTAGAGCAGAGCTTGAGGTGACAGAGTTGAACATGCTAAGATTTTCATTTGGAGCAACCAGGATGGGCAGAATTAGAAATCAGTATATCAGAGGGACAGTTAGACAGGCAAGGCTGAGGGGGTTTGGACACATACAGAGGTGAGATACAGAATATACTGGACAAATGATGCTGAATATGAAGCTGCTGGCCAGGAAAAAAAGAGGAAGATCACAGAGAAGATTCATGGATGTAGTGGAGGAAGACATGCAGAGGGATGCTGTGATGGAAGAGGATGTTGAAATAGGGCAAGATGGAGGCTGATGATTCACTATGGTGACCCCAAAAGGTCAGCAAAAGTTGCACAAAATATATATTTTGTTTTACCAGTTTTGTATGTCTAAAGATAATTTGTATCAGATGCCAGAAGACAGGTAAAAGCAAGGCAACCTAAATTTAGTAGAAAAAGCTTTCCCCACACCAAAACATGACAACAATGTCTATGATCAGGAGTCGGAATTAAAAAAAGAAAGGAAAACAAGCTGGTCACACTGATTGATAATGCACAATTAAATTTAAAATGTTACAAGTAAGTGAAATCTACATTAATAATGACACACATAGTCTAATGTAATGAGCATGAGGATCAATATCTGTCTATGAGTGCTGAGGGATCCCTACACTATGCTCTGCTTTTCTGTGAGCATGGAACAGAGGTTAGCATGGTGATTCAGTGCTGCTGAAGGACACATAGAAGTCAAAGTCCAGGTTCCCAACTGCATTTCACCTCCCACTTGCTTTCCTGATGGGACTTAAGAAGTCATTTCAGTGCGCAATTCATGTTTGATGACTTTATTGATTTTCCTTTCCGCTCTCCTTTTTGCCTCTCTCTACATCCCTCTGTTTTCATCTCCCTCACCTCCCTTTTCTCCTCTCCAGCCTGCCATTTCCTATTGACTTAAGTGACCCTACAGTTGCACACCCCCTCTTGCTTTCTACCACCTCTCAAACCCTTCCCCTCTGTGCTTGTTGCTACTGGCTACCATTTTCCAAAGCTGTAAAAAAAAAAAAAAAAAAAAGCCTTGAAGGCCTTTACTTTCCATTACTATTTACCACAACTTAGTGCATCATGTAAATCGTGTTGCTTCAATTTTACTATCCAAAATGTACACGGGTGTAGAAGGAAGGGTCATGAAGTGCTGCTCTACATTATTTAGCTGCTCTGCATAATTTAGCTAAAGTCAATCGATCAATTCAGCTTCTGTTCTAACTGCAGCTTTTATGTGGTTCATGACTGTATAACTCAGATTTTCATTGCTAATTCTGAGCTTAGTAGCACATGTAGGAAGAATATATTTAAAAGTGCCTTTTTTCTTTTTGTGGTCATAGTTTATAAACACAATATAAGAAAAATAATTAAAATTTATTAAACAGCTTATTAGTTAAGTTTCATTGTACCAACACTCCGTAGTGGCCGTAGGAAATTGAGAGACGCCGAAGTGAGCAGACTCAGTTCTACAACAACAAACTTTATAATGTCCTTAAGGCGCAAAGTGGCAGGCCAAGAAAAATCTCAGATAGGCAGAGGTGAAGGATGGTGAGAACAGTCATAGTCAACCCACAGAGCAGCTCCAAAGACCTACATCATCTTGCTGCAGATGGTGTCACTGTGCATCGTTCAACTATTAGTGCACTTTGCACAAGGAGAGGCTGTATGGGAGAGTAATGAAGAAGAAGCCTTTTCTGCGCACACACCACAGAGTCACTAAAGCACATTTGGACAAGCCAGCTTGATTTTGGAATAAGGTGCTGTGGACTGATGAAACTAAAATTGAGTTATTTGGATAACAAAGGGCGGTATGCATGGTGGAAAAAGAACACAGCATTCCAAGACAAACACTTGGTACCCACAGTAAAATTTGGTGATGGTTCCATCATGCTGTGGGGCTGTGTGGCCAGTGCAGGTACTGGGAATCTTGTTAAAGCTGAGGGTCGCATGGATTCCAGTCAATATCAGCAGATTCTTGAGAACAATGTTCAAGAATCAGTGACAAAGTTGAAGTTGCACCGGGGCTGGATACTTCAACAAGACAACGACTCTAAACACTGCTCAGAATCTATTAAGGCATTCATGCAGAAGAACAAGTACAACATTCTGGAACGGCCATCTCAGTCCCCAGACCTGAATATTATTGAAAATCTGTGGTGTGATTTTAAGCAGGCTGTCCGTCAAACCTGACTGAACTGGAGATGTTTTGTAAAGAAGAATGGTCCAAAATACCTTCAACCAGAATCCAGACTCTCATTGGAAGCTATAGGAAGCATTTAGAGGCTGTTATTTCTGCAAAAGGAGGATCTACTAAATATTGACGTAAGTTTTCTGTCGGGGTGCCCAAACTTATGCACCTGGCTAATTTTGTTTAAATAATTATTGCACACTTTCTGTAAATCCTATAAACTTCATTTCACTTATCACTGTGTTTGTCTGCTATATGATATATTTAACTGAACTTGCTGATCCGAGCAACCAATGATTTATAAAGAAAAATCATGAAAATTATCAGCAGTGCCCAAACTTTTGCATACCACTGTACAAATACTTCATTACTGTATTTACGTAGATTTTTCAGGTCTCTGTTCTTTACTTGAGTATTTATTTTCCTGACTACTTTTTACTTTTATTCCCTACATTTTTACACAAATATCTGTACTTTCTACCTCTTACATTTTCAAAACAGACTCGTTATTTTAGGTTTAATGTCTGAGAGAAGTTTGCATTTCCAGTCACTGCACCTTCAAACATCAAACATCTGAGTCTAAATGGAGGAACAATAACACATAAGATACAATCCTACTGGTGTGATACCATAAGGTATCAAAGATGTGATGGGGTTATTATTATTATTATTCAGGATTTTATGGGAAAAGATTCATTCATTTCAATAACAGTATATTCAGCAGGGTGCCAATAAAGGTAAGTTAGAACCAATCAATCAATATAGGAATTGACTAAACATTGCTAAAGACCAAGCAGACCTCCCCAGTCCTGTAAAGGTTCTGTGTCCCTGTCCTGAAAGCTCAGAGCTATTTTAGCAGCTCAAGGCTGGTTTTAAGCTGTCTCTCAGGAAATGATGTTATTTAGGGGACATCACAGACATATGGACCATTCAAATACAAAAGTTTAAACAATCTTGAGTAACAGACTCTGCCCAAAAGCACTATAATATCAAATACAATGTATTGACATACTGTAAGTTATAATCAGAGATTTGTTTACAAAACAAGCTCCTCTGGGAGGCTGCACACTTTTCATCCTATGGCGTGTTAAGCCATATTAACCATATGTGCTTCTCTGAATTTGAATGTAGTGTGATACTGTGGTTGAAATATTCTTCAAACAAATCATTGATTTGCATACTGAAAGCTGAGTGCCAAAGGTAGGAGCCTGTATGAAGAGTTTTTCTTTTCTTTTTTCTTTTTTTTTTTTTTTTGGGGGGGGGGTCTTTTTGGAAAGGAAAAGAAAAAGCTAGCACTGATGACGGCGAGTGTTTTAGAGTGAGTCATACCACCCACTGCTGGTTGAAGATGAAGAGACAAAGGAGCAGACAAGAGCCCTGACCCTGGAGAGCCATCAAAACACTGAAATACACTGAGCTTGCTCTGTCTGAATTGAAGTTGAGGACACTTTGAACCACAGCCAGAGGCAACTGTTACACACTGAGCAAGAGATAAGATAAAAGCTGATGGTCAAAGAGCTCTACTTTGGTGCATAGAGTTATGGTAAGTACGGTAAACAGTGGGGAAACTGCAAAGAGGACGAATATTTAGCGTTGAAGTATGGAGAAAACCATTTGCTTTAGGGTAATCAGAACAATTTCATGCTTTACAACTGAAGATAGTTGGAAGTTTCATCACAGGTCTAAAATTTAAAAAATGAAAAAGAGACCTAAAGTATGCTTACGTATTACGACAAAAGACACACTAACCCATATTTGGTACCCATGTGTGGTTTAGTCTGGGCCAAAACCAGAGCGTTCCATTGTAAACTGAAAATGTTACAAAAATACACAATAAGTCCACATTCAACTGTGTTAATGCAGCTTTAGGAATAACCTGCCAGCTGAGAAATGATACAGCATCCCTCATCTGTTGTGAGAGAGGAATGCATTTGTTAAGAAAAAAGAAAAACATATTTAAGGAAGCATCCCCTACTTGACATGTTACACACTGGCTTAACTCCAGTTCATACCTCTAGCTATTATAGGTGTGGTTGTCAACGGGCTACTTTAGTATTTAGTTCAAAGCTTGTGCCTAAGATCAGCTCACAGAGTAGTTAGAACGGCTCTAGAGTCAACAGCATCTTTCATTCACTGAAACCTACAGAGGGCTGAAAGGAGCCTTCCCCTATTTCATTTAATCTTTTTCCCCATGTATTTATATATTCATTTTCATTTAGCTCTGGACTAGAGAGTCCAAGAATTACTCCACTCATAAATTGTTCTTTTTGTTATAAAATGGCCAATAGGGGCATATGGAATGATACAGATTTGGACCAAAATGTTTTAATCATAAGTGTTCCAATAATAACCAATGCCTAAGGTTATAGATAAAATAAAACCTAGATTTCAGTATTAAAGTCCAGTGTCTCAGGTGGCTCAGTGGTGGACCAGGCAACAATGGTTTGATCCCTGGCTCCTCCAGTCTGCGTGCCAAATTGTCCTGTGGCAAGTTACTGAAGTAGCATCCATCATCCATCAGCATGTGAAGCACTTAGATGTAGGGAAAAAGGTGCATGTGTGAATCAGCTATGTTGTATGCAGCACTTTTTGTGCTCTATTAGAGTACAAAATGCTATATAAGAATCACTCCATTTCATTTCATTGCACAGTGAATGTTCTCACAATTAAAAAAAAAAAGCAGCTTTTAAATATTGTTTTGTGTAGTTTGACTCACAACCATAATCTCTTGTTTAAAAATCTTTGAAAGAAAGAAAAGAGGCTATTTTTAGTGATATTCTGCACAGGAGCAAAACACCCTGAGCAGTTTCTCAGCACAACAGCCCTGTGAACATAATTCAGGCTCAGACCGCAGCACACTAATTTATCACAATACAACACAGGCTGCAGTTATTGCCTACTTAAAATGTAGTGCTCAGACATTTATCAATGTAACATAAATGCAAAAGGCTTCTGACTTCACGTGCTTCTTAATCCACTAGAAGAATACTTTATCTTACTTTCAAATGTTGAGTACTAGAGTAATAAAATAAATCCAATAAATTATATTAATGTCTGGGTGCAACCATACAGTGTAAGGGTTTCCATTTTTATTAAGTAAAGGAATGAAAAACCAAAGGAATAGTTCCTTATTTGGGATATTTGGGAGGTTGTATGGAGATTCAATTTTGACTTTCTTCTCAAAAGTTACAGAACACTTTGAAAACAGCGGGTAAGGGGACTTGGAGTCAGGATTGCTGTGTTAAATGAAACTTTGAAGTCCTTTGACCAGAAAATCCATCCATTGGGTTTGATCTTCATGAAATGAATGTTCTCATTGTTTATGACAAGATGGAAATGAATGGGTTTACATTATACAAATATCAGACAAGACCAATGCAGAGCCATGTAACTGAACTGAGACCAAAATATTGTTCCAGGTAATTCTTATGTCTTATTACTAAGGTTCCAAAGTTTGACAGTGTCAAACTCTACAACTTCAATTTTAACTGCTCTTGAATACTAGTAGATCCAGGCTTTGAAAGTAGAGGTGATAGAGCCTTTTCATTGGTAGTGCCTAATCTTTGGAACAGCCTACCTTTTCACACAAGAGCTGTTCAATCTCTCAGTCATTTTAAAACAGTTATTAAGGCATTTATTTTTCTTGTTTGCTTTCAGGTCTAGTTGAGCTGAGTAAACTGGCTTTTATTAAACACATTTGTTTTATTTGATTTTCAGTGTATATGTATTATTGATTTACTGACTTTGGTCAACTGAGGTTGTTTAATATGCGCTGTAGAAAAAAGCTTTGACTTGACTTATCTACAAATCGTACTCTGTCAAAGAGTTTTACATTCATTTTGTATTAAGTAATAATTACAGCCATTTTTAGACATATGTCCCCATTTTCTGAGGCCAAAAGACAATGGACAAACTAACGTAACTTTAAATGTAAGAATTGTTTTTAATACTTGGTTGAAAATCCTTTCTAGAACCCAAGGACATCACCAAATGCTATGTTTCCTCCCTCAAAATTCTCTGCCTTGCCGCAGGCACCTCCAGGTGCTGCTTGTTTGTGGGTCTCTCTGCCTTCAGTTTTGTCTTTGGTAACTGGAAAGCATGCTCTGTTGGTTGGAAATCAGGTGACTGAATTTGTCATTGAAGACTATCCAATATCTTTGTTTTGAGAAACTCTTAGGCTGTTTTTGTAGTATGCTTTGGGTGATTATCCATTTGCATTGTGAAATGCTCTGTTTTCCAACATTTGGCTGAATCTCGGTAGAGAGTATAGCCCTGTACACTTCAGAAATCATCCTGCTACTTATTCTATCAGCAGTCACATCATCAATAAACACTAGTGGCCTGTCAGCAGCTGTGGCACGTGGTTCCCAGAATAAATCCCCACCTTGTCTTTTGCTGCCAGCTACACTTTGCAAAGAGTCACCATAATTTCAAGTCTTATTGGATTCAATCTCTGAGTGGTACTTTCTAGATAAAATGAAATTTCAGTTCAGAATTTATGTCACTCTGCAATCTACAGTAAATGTAGAGTCATGGTAAAATGAAAGGACACCCTCTTTCAATTTTACATTTTTTTCAGTTTTACATATTCCATATTACAATTCAATTCAATTCAATTTTATTTGTATAGTACCAAATCACAACAACAGTCACTTTTATATTGTAAGATAAAGACCCTACAATAATACAAAGAAAAGCCAACAATCAGATGACCCCCTTATAAGCAAGCACTTGGCAACAGTAGGAAGGAAAAACTCTCTTTTAACAGGAAGAAATTTATAGCAGAACCAGGCTCAGGGAGGGGCAGCCATCTGCTGTGACCAGCTGGGGCTGAGATGATGAGCAATGAGACAAAAGACCGCCTTGTGGAACAGAGCTAGACATTAATAATATTATTATGACTAAATGCAGAGAGGTGTTCATCTCCAAGTTCAGAACTCTGTCACCTTCAGACAGATGTACAGAATGAAAGTCTTCAATGAATGAAAGGAAGGTAAGTAATGTGGGTCACATGGGATCTTTAAAGTAGCCAAACATCAATTTTAGATTATGTACATATTCTTTAGCACAGGTTGTATAACTAAAGAGGGATATTAAAAGTTCTCATAATATTGGAATATCCTGGAAGTGCTCCAAACATTCATAGCCTTTGCTTTAAAAATGTTAAATGAGAGACTTGTTGAGACTAAATGAGAGACCCTAACAATATTTATCTATAAAATAGATGATGCAAAGCATACCAGTTGGATTGTTTCATGGATATTCATGTCAGGACAGTCTTTAATTGTGACTGTGGCATTGTCAGTGGAACCACCACACAGAACATGTCCTATGGGCAGCCTGGGAAGAATGTCCCATCATTTGCCCACCCATCAGGAAAACCTCACGCTTCCATATCACAGCACAGTTGGCAGGAACCAAGTGGATTGGCCGACCTTCATATCCTTTATGATTACATTGTTTCCTGGTCAAAGAGCATATTTATTAAGTCTCACAATTATGACATTATTTCTCCTTACATTAAGCAAAATATTAACGTTAGTGTGGTGTAATCACTCAGGCGGAATCCACTTCTTAGCTTCAGCATCAGTGTTGACATAACATGACGTTTAACACCTAATCCTACAGCAGTATCACATATGGGAAAGACAGAGGCACAGCAAAACTATTTCTCAAATTTGGACAAACAATTTTAAAAAATCCAAAAACATCTACCACCACAAGTTTTGTTTTTGTGTTTTTTTTGACACACACAGAAGAAAAATCACGCCTTCAAGCCTGCAAGACAGTGGTGATGCCTACGATACATTGCTCCATTTATAGAAGCTCACAATTTAACTGTCTTCTTCTTCCAGGTCTTTCCTCAAGTCCACAGGGAAACGATTCCCTTCATTATTATTGTGCAGCATTTCTTGGGTGGAAAGCCAAACAGCTCTTTTTGGATCAATTCTCCCAAAGGTCTGATACAGCAAGAAGGAAATATTTCGTTTATATTCTGGAAACCTTAGCTGCACAATGAATCAAAAGTAAATTACAGAATCACTGTGCACATAGGTGCATGCAGAAGGGACAGTAAGACAGTGAGACATCTTGCATACAGGGTGAGAGATTTAGGAAATTAAAAAAAAATAAATCACTCAATCTTACCTTCTTCTGATGTACCTGCTGATGTGCTTGCTATTATACTTTGAGGAAGTAGTCATGGGCATCTGGGAGATGTGGTTCACTATTTCAGATATCTAGAGAAAAACAGTAACATGGCAAGTGATTCTTAAATGTGGCCTACTGTCAGTCACATCCAGCAGTACAGTAGGAAAAACTGCTTAAAGACTTATGAGTAATATTCTGGTAAATGATGGTTTAGCATGAAACATTGCTGCAGCTGACCTGATGGTGAGCAGCATCTTCTGCCAATGACACCATTCTAGGACTGCCTGGCAAAGCCTCAACTCATCATTTCCTTTTGGTGTCACCCTTGCCGGAGAGGGAAGCACAAAATTGGAAACACTGCACTTTGCGAAGGGCTGTTTCCCTACAAAAAAAAAAAAAATGGAAAGATCTGTAACCTCCACGTGATTACACACAGTCTTTGACTTCTCTGCATAGAAATTAGTTTAAATTGTTCCTACAATGGGACAAAGGTTCTCCAGCATCTTTCATTGTATTACACTTGCAAATTTTCTGTTAGTGTGTCTGTGTTTCAGTGGAACTGAAAATTAATGCAGATGGTAAACTATGAAACTACCTTTGCATTTCTGATGACACTGATTGCTGCATTGACATATCTGTGACAGCCGAGGGACCGAGGACAGCAGCTGCTCCTGGTGGAGGTCTGAATTCAGTAACTGCTCTTGATGTGGGGTCAGTAGATGCCGTTGCTTCAATACTGCCTCCATTAATTCAATTCAATTCAATTTTATTTATATAGAGACAAATCATAACAAACAGTCACCTCTAGGCACTTTACATTGTAAGGTAAAGACCCTATAATAATTACAGTGAAAACCCAACAATCAAAACGAATCCCAATGAGCAAGCACTTGGCAACAGTGGGAAGGAAAAATTCCCTTTTAACAGGAGGAAACCTCCAGCAGAACCAGGCTCAGGGATTTCCGTGACCGGCTGGGGTGAGGGTAGGGAGATAGGACAAAAGGCATCCTGTGGAAGAGAGCCAGAGATTAATAATAACTGATGATTAAATGCAGAGTGGTGTATAAACAGAGTGAAAAGCGGTGAATGAAAAAGAAACACTCAGTGCATCATGGGAACCTCCCAGCAGCCTAGCCCTATTACAGAGTAACTAAGGGAGGGTTGAGGGTCATGTGATCAAGCCATAACTATAAGCTTGATCATAAAGGAAAGTTTTAAGTCTTTTCCCATTTCATTCCTAATTTGTCCAAACATGCATTTACCTCTGTGAACAAGTCATTACCAGTGGTTGTCCCTTTCATCCAGGCATATCAGTGAAACAGAGTCAACTAAGCACTCCTTAACAAACTCTCCGTCGGAAAACAACTTACTTTTTCTGGCAATTTTGTGAGAAATTACATAACTTGTCATGACGGCTGCATCTCTGGGGCTGTGAAGTTTGGTAAAAAATCCTTGCTGGGTTTGCAGTTTTGCTAGCAACGCAGATCAGACAGATTTCTGTATTTATCCTCATGCTTAGTCGTGTAGTGGCGATTCAACTTATAATCTTTAAACACAGCGACTTCTGTACCACAAATTAAGCATTTACCTTTCATTTCTGTAAAGAAATACTTGGCAGTCCACGTCTTATTGGAAACACGGCATTCGTTATCAACTTTTCTTTTCTTAGCATGAGCTGACATCTTGAGGGTGACCTGGCTAGCATCACATATTGCTGTTCACTTTCACTGACAGCTCACATCCGTAAAGAACGCGAACATAACGCTTTTCAAAATAAAAGCATCACAGTTGTATTTCACGCATGACATAGATATTTTTTTTAATTATATTTATGATTGGCCTTACGCGGGCTGGACAGGGATGCACAAAGGGCCGGATGTGGCCAGCGGGCCGTAGTTTGCCCAGGTCTGACGTAAAGTCTGTTTTCCAGTAAACATTGCAGTACACTCCGTACATGTACCTGATGCTCCTCTGGCATCCTGAAAAATATCAAAATGTCATCAAGGTACACGAAAACAAAAACACTGAGGAAGTCTCTGAGGATGTCATTAATCAGTGCCTGAAACACTGCAGGGGTGTTAGTGAGAGGCATTGCCAAATAGTCAGTGTCCCAGTGGTGTATTGAAGGCCATCTTCCATTCGTCCCCTTCCCTGATCCACACCAAATGGTACACATTCTGCAGACCCAGTTTAGTGAAAATGGCAGCACCGTGCATGAGTTCAAAAGCTGAGGAAATGAGGATAGGGGGTATTTGCTACTTTATACTTACATTTTGGTGTAATTGCTTAGTTTGGCTTGACAAAGCTTTTGAACACTGTGCTTCTAGTGTTTTCATATAATGAAGTACTATCATGTTCTAGTATCAGTAATTAATCAAGTGCCTGGATGTTTATTTCAACAGACAATTTCAGATGGCTATCCACACATCCATGACTGTCCGCACAATTGAGAAATAGGCATTTGCACAGAGCTAACTTAATAACTTTAATAGTTAAAAAAAAAAAGAAAAAAAATTATACTAACTAAAAGTCTAAGGTCTTGGCTTTGGTTAATTCACAGTGACTTTCACACTCCTCAGTCTAAAAGATTTGGGGCTGGTAATCTGTTGCCTTCACTGAATCCTGCGTAGCCATCATTTTTTAGCTCCTTCAACTAATCCTGTTAGCTTGCTAGTGGAACATGGCAGAGTTTTCCCAGCAAACTGAAAAAATGTAATTTATTGAGCAATAATGTTTCACTTAACTCTGTGATACTCCCGTTTTGTATGATGTCATAAAAAAATGAGGCATGTACTTATAGCAACAAAATCCAGAATCCATCTACTTCGCCCTTGTAAATCTACTGTTTGACTACTCCCAAGCTTGGTGAGCCTGACGTAGTTTAAAATTACTGTGCTGTATCGCCCACTGGTGATATATGTATATAGCTACTGAGGCAAAGTCCCAGCTGAACAGAATGCAGCCTGAGCTCAGGGCAACCCTGGACTTACAGATAAATCGCTGCATGGATTTGCTGTGATAGAAGTGCAGCAAAGGTCACATGTAAAAAACAAGAGCCAGTTGAAAAGCTGGGTGACTTGCAACTTGTAATTTATTTATATGAATCTAAATCTGCTAGATAATGTTACTAAAACCTTGCAATAAATATGGTCTTACACACCCTATGCCCACCTTCAGATTTGCCCGTGTGCTGCAGGTATCGCTGCTGTCAGCCTAATTTAAACATCTTATCAGACAAAATTAACAGTTCATCTGTATATTTCATTTGAACTTATTTATCTTTACTGTAGATTTTTTTGCTGTGTAAAACAAATGGGCTTAATGCTGTAATACGTCTTCTTCATGTGCATGGTTTTAAACACATTTCTATTGCAGGTCTATTTTTAGTCAATAATATGGATGAAATGCTCATGTTTACATGCTGTGTTGGAGTTATAGTATAAATTCCATTCTGTTTATTATGAATTATTATATCTTCTGTTTGCATGTTTTTAAAAAATGTTTTGTGTATATATTATACTGTTGTTTTTTATGTATAAAACAGAAACACGTGGTGACATTTCTTACAAAGGAAGTTGTAGTTACCTGCAGGCTGTTTCAAGCCTGCAGAACACACATAGGATACGTGTCTCATATACGCCAAGTTACGTATGCACATTCCACAGTATACTTACTACCATATATGGTAAGGAAAAAGCCAAGAATGATCTTATTGTGAAAGTCCGAATAAAAACACTGCACAGGAAGCCGTCCCTTAGGACAGATCACTTCCCCTCAGCCGCGAGCTGAGTTCAAGGAACGGATCTCCTCCTTGCCGCAAGTAAAAAAGAGTTTTGTGTTTGTTCTCTGAATTATTAAAATGATCTGAACCTATCATGCTGAGCTCTACAGAGAGAATTAAATGAGGCATTGAAGCAAAAAAATTGCATCAAGGATTTTATTCTAATCAAGTTATTTGAGTTACTCAGTGAATCGTTGCAGCCCTAGTCAGATATACTTTTGACTTAGTTAAACTTTGCAGAATTACTAATTTAGACAAGTAATGTGAAAACCCCTGCAACATATTACTTCTTAATTGTATTTACTAGAACAGGAGTCTCATTTACTTGTTTAAACCAAGTAAACTGACTGCCTTAAAAAGAAAATGCTAATAAAAGTAAACCTGAATAAAAAAAAATTCCATTCTCCTAAAACAGTCACATATGTATGTATATACATATAATAAAAATAAAGGTAAAAGCACAGTTCAGAGTACAGTAACATGCACATTCTATTTCTCTCCTTTCTAAAACAACTGACGCCACTCATCTGAAAATGTAATTTACACCAGTGCGGTTATCAGGAGAAGGACAGAGTGACAGTTATGTTTGACATTTTACGTCATTCGCAGATGACGCTAAATTAGTCAAAGAATTTTTTTTTTTATTTAACCTTTATTTAAACAGGGAGTCCTATTGAGACTCAGTGTCTCATTTGCAAGAGAGACGTGTTTCAAGAAACATAAATAATTTTCATCCATCCATTCTCTTCCGCTTCTCCGGGGCAGGAGCCTAAGCAGAGAAACCCAGGCTTCCCTCTCCCCAGCCACCTCCTCCAGCGGGACCCCAAGGCGTTCCCAGGCCAGCTGAGAGATATAATCTCCCAGCGTGTCCTGGGTCTGCCACGGGGCCTCCTCCCGGTGGGACATGCTCAGAACACCTCACCCAAGAGGCAACCAGGAGGCATCCTAATCAGATGCCCGAGCCACCTCAACTGGCTCCTTTCTATGGTAAATGGTCTAGTTCTTATACAGCGTTTTTCTACTCAGTCTGAGCACTCAAAGTGCTTATACAACATGTTTTACATTTACCCATGCACACCCATTCATACAAGCACTTCCATGATTAACTAAGCTAAGTGCTTTTATTATCTAACATTCACACTCCAATGGTTGCGTCGGAGAGCAACTTGGGGTTAAGTATCTTGCCCAAGGATACATTAGCATGCAGCCTGGAGTAGCCAGGAATCAAACCACTGACCTTCCGATCAGTAGGTGACCTGCTCTTCCTCCTGAGATACAGCCACCAGACCCTCCGTGGCTCTACTCTGAGCCCCTCCCGGATGGCCGCACTCCTCACCTTATTTTTAAGGGAGAGGGCAGCCACCCTTCGAAGGAAACTCACTTCTGCCGCTTGTATTTGTGATCTTATTCTTTCGGTCACGACCCAAAGCTCGTCACCATAGGGTAGGAACGTAGATCGACCGGTAAATTGAGAGTGCCGCTTTTACACTAAGCTCCCTCTTGACCACGACAGACCGGTCCATCCGCATCACTGCAGAAGCAGCCCCGATCCGTCTGTCGATCTCCCGCTCCCTTCTCCAGTCACTCATGAACAAGACCCCGAGATACTTGAACTCCTCCACTTGGGGCAAGAACTTGTCCCTGAGCTAGAGAGGGCACTTCACCCTTTTCTGGCTGAGGACCATAGCCTCAGACTTAGAGGTGCTGATTCCCATGCCAGCCGCTTCACATTCAGCTGCGAACCTTCCGTCACCTGGCTACGCCTAGAAATTCTGTTCATAAAAATTATGAACAGAATCGGTGACAAAGGGCAGCCCTGACGGAGTCCTACACCCACAGGAAACAAATCTGACTTATTACCAGCTATACTAGGGATCTTCAACTCTAGGCCTCGAGAGCCGGTGTCCTGCAGGTTTTAGATGTGTCTCTACTTCAACACACCTGAGTCAAATATAGAAGTCATTAGCAGGAATCTAGAGAACTTGACTGCATACTGAGGAGGTAATTCAGGCCATTTGATTCAGGTGTGTTGTATCAGGGACACATCTCATTCACATCACATTCGACCGGTTTTATTTCTTCAAAATTCCGCGAACGAACAGCTGTACTCTGAAGGCGATTCATGGTACGTGTTACGTTTTATTCTCAGCTCGTCCTCGTATTATATGCCGTTTAGATGTAACTATGTATATAATGGTGAGTTTGACATGCACCATTACACAGAAAATATCACCGTACGCTGTTGTTACGCCGCTTATATTGTGTGTATGTGCTTTACATATGGAGGCAGGGAAGGCTGTTATAGGTCTCGATAAGGCTTTCACGGGGGTCTTTATTATGTTTATTACGGCAGGATGAGGAGGACAATGGCTCAGAGCTTTTTTTTGACCAGTAAGTTTACAAAAAGCTTTATGCTTTGTGGTGGGCTTTGTGTACGTTTTGTTTGTGGGGGTGGGGGTATTATATCTAGTTGGTATCTCTCAAACTCACGCACTAGCTCAGGCTCCTTCCCCACCAGGGAGGTGGCATTCCATGTCTGTCAAGGATCAGCTGTGTGGCAGGCAGGAAGAGGACCCCAAGGCAGACGAGGTAGGTGGAAAAAACAATCTTTATTTGGGTAACAGCGGAACGGAACCAGGAACGGAACCAGAACAGAAATCCAAGTATAGAAACACACGGAAGGGACACAGCAGGGGAGCGAATGACGACGACACGATGACAGGCAGAGAAAACACGGGACTTAAATATACAAAGATAACGAGGGGAGTGGGAACAGCTGGGCAACACAGGAAATACTAATCACAGTGACAAAACCAAGGGAAGGAAAACAGAACATGACAGACAGAGACCAAACAAAACCCAGGAGACAAAACAAATCAAACTAGCCCAGGAACAAAACAAAACCACAGGGTAGGAATCAAAAAAAACCGAACAGGCTGGAAACAGTCCAAAACGGGGCATCAAAAATGAGGCAGAGCAGAGACGAACAGTCAAGGAAATGCCCCGACCAAGAGCAAAAACAAAACAAAAACAGCAAACGGCAGGGGGAAACAATTCAACAAAAATCAGGTGAAGAGGCAAAACAGTTCAGGGGGGTCTGCTGGGAAGTCAAAACAGAAAATACACAGTACAGGGGGCCGACCGCGGCTCCAGTCGCGGCGACGAGACAACACAGGAGGCCGACCGCGCTCTCACCGGGGGCGGTGAGGGGACGAAGCTGGAGGCCGACCGCGCTCCCAGCGCCGGCGGCGACGAGGGACGAAGCTGGAGGCCGACTGCGCTCCAGCGGGGCAGCGACGAGATGACGAAGCTGGAGGCCGACCGCGCTCCCAGCGGGGCGGCGGCGAGGGGACGAAGCTGGAGGCCGACCGCGCTCCCAGCGGCGGCGGCGACGAGGGGACGAAGCTGGAGGCCGACCGCGCTCCCAGCGGCAGCGACGACGAAGAGACAGCACCTCGGGCGGGCGGCCGCACGGCATGCGGCGGAGACGGATGACCTCAGGCGGGCAGCCGCATGGCATGCGGCGGAGAGTCCCTCGAACCCCAGCTGGCCTGGATTCACCTGAGCCCAGGACGGTGGAGACTCGGGCTCTGGCACAGGACCCTCTGGCTCAGGGCGCTCGGGCTGAGCGGGACACACGGGCTCTGGCACAAGATCCTCTGGCTCGGGGCGCTCGGCTGAGCGGGACGCACGGGCTCTGGCGCAGGACCCTCTGGCTCGGGGCGCTCGGCTGAGCGGGACGCATGGGCTCTGGCGCAGGACCCTCTGGCCTGGGGCGCTCGGGCTGAGCGGGACCCTCCGGCGGCTCGGGTAGAGCGGGACCTCCGGGCTGCAGTGCAGGGCGCGCAGCCGTCTCCTCCGACTACTGGGGCTGCGGCAGGGATGTTACTGAGGTAGACACTAGGGGTGCTGGCAGAAGCTGAGGGGTAGCTGCAGCTGACTGAGACTGAGAGCTAGGGAGAGCTGACTGCGGGGAAGCTGACTGAGAGCTAGGGAGACCTGACTGCGGGGAAGCTGACTGAGAGCTAGGGAGAGCTGACTGCGGGGAAGCTGACAGAGCTCGGAAGAGCTGACTGCGGGGAAGCTGACTGAGGGCTCGGGAGAGCTAACTGCAGGGAAGCTGAGGCTAAGGGGACCGACGCTACCGAGGGAACTGAGACTGAGAGAACTGAGACTGATGGGGACCGAGGAAGAGCTACAGGGACTGGAACTACAGCTAACTGTGATGGAGACATGGTGGAGCGTAGCTGAGGCTTGGGGCCTGCTGCAGCTGCAGGTGGCGTGGAAGACTGGAGTGAAGGCTTTGACCTGGCTGCCCCCACCCGCGAAACAGGAACGGGTGCAGAGGTCAGCCCATCCGTGGCTGCCCCCACCCGTGGAACAGGAAGGAGTGCAGGGAGTTTCACAGGAGCTGGCTGAAACTCGGGCACCTGGGGATGAGCTGGCGCTACAGCTGACTGGAAACACTGGGGATAAGCTGGCGCTATGGCTGACTGCAAACACTTGGGATGAGCTGGTGCTACGGCTGACTGCAAAGACTGGGAAGGAGCTGGAGCTACAGCTGACTGAGACTGGGAAACTGAGGGAACTGACAGGAGTGACTGAGAGGCTGCTGCAGCGGTCTGTGGTGCTGGTTGTAGGTGAAGGGTGGTGATCAAAAAGTCTTTGGCTAACCCGTGCAAGGAGTCCAAAAGCCAAGGGAAACCGGCAATCAGTCCTTGAAGCCTCGTGGTGATGGCTCCCTGTTCCTCCTTACACGGGTCGGATAACAAGTCCAGGCACAATCTGTTCACTCTCCGGATTAGGATTTTCCTGCTTTCCTCTGAGAGGGAGGAAGCAGTAGAGTTCATGGCATCATGAAAAGAAACAGTCACTTTAGGGACCAAAACAGGCTCACTCACTGTGTCGGTGGGCTGAGGTTGCCATTTCTGCTGCTGAGAGCCACGCTCTCTCCCCACGGAAGCGGGCCGAAGAAACGGCTGTGCAGACAGTGGGGAAATCCGTGGCGTTATGCCGCACGGCGCCGGAAAAAACTCCTCCCACAGCGCCGGGAATTCCTCCTCCTCCCTTGCTGCTCTGTCTGTGAGAGGGAAGAGGGGCGAGCAAACGGAGAGGCAGGTGAGGGAGCGACCGGCGCCAAAAACAGTCTGCCCATATGGCAGACCTGCGGTTTAGACGGGGGCGGTGAGCGGCGTCGCCGGGAACCTCTCAAGGACGCCGGTCCCCCCCCGAGCCAGGCGAGTGCCGCGGTACTTTTCCGTGTCTGCGGGGTCCATTGTGGTCACGTCATACTGTAAAGGATCAGCTGTGTGGCAGGCAGGAAGAGGACCCCAAGGCAGACGAGGTAGGTGGAAAAAACAATCTTTATTTGGGTAACAGCGGAACGGAACCAGAACAGAAATCCAAGTATAGAAAAACACGGAAGGGACACAGCAGGGGAGCGAATGACGACGACAGGCAGAGAAAACACGGGACTTAAATATACAAAGATAACGAGGGGAGTGGGAACAGCTGGGCAACACAGGAAATATTAATCAGTGACAAAACCAAGGGAAGCAAAACGGAACATGACAGACAGAGACCAAATGACTAACAAACAAAACAGGAAGTCAAATGGGAAAACAAGGACGCAGACCTGACACATGGAAACACAAGGAATTAGAAATAATAAACTGAGGACAAACACCAAGATAACAAAAAACACTGGGCCACTGACCCAGGACCATGACAATGTCCCAATAGCCAGTCTCAATAGCCGGGGATCGGTCCACCAGGGCTCCGCCCTTGGCCACCGCCCGACACAACACTGCACCCGACCCCTACGATGCCTCCTGCGAGTGGTGGGCCTACTGGAGAGCAGGCCCGTGTAACCTCTTTGGGTTAAAAAATTAAATAAATAAATAAAAATTTAGCAAAACCTATTTTAAAATAATATTAAAGTTATCCTGCTGAGTTCTTTTGTCCTCTGGTCGCAAAAAAATCCTGAAAGAAATGTTTTTTCCCTTGATTCTCAGGAGGATGTCAAGCATGTATGTGTGTATACCTGTGTAAATTAGGCTTGATGTGATCTGACATAAAAGGTGCCTGGTTTTTTGGCAGCTCATGTGCAGAATCTGGGCCTAGCCTAGCATGTCACCTGCAAAACCTTTGCAGGAGCATACCATATACCTACCGGAGTTCCACAGCTAACATTTTCACACATTCCAACACAAGCTCTTGTTGCCTCCAGCTCTGATCCAGCACTCATTAGAAGTTGGCCCTGTTTCCGTTAAAGGGGTTTTTCATTTACAAATCCGTTTAATTTCAGCAGCACAATGTTAACTTGACAATTCCGTTCAAGCTGAAGCCATATGAGGGGTAGGTCTGTTTTTATGTGGTTGTCTTCTGCATTGGTGGTTAATTTTTTGCACTACACACACTGTTAATTAGGACCTCTGTCTAATGTTCACTCAGATATCCTCATAGGAGTGCCTACAAACTACTGATGCAATAAATTACAAATTCATTCATAACTTTTTGAAGAGCTGGATGTTTCAATAAAAATGTCACAAAATCCCACATCACAGCTGGATTTGCCCACCAGTGGGCCTTAGCGCACCATTTGGTTCTGTAGAAGCAAAGCAATACTCATACATATTGTCATGTTTCAGATCTCAGTCCTTTGCTTGTTCTGTCTAGTTAAGGTCAACCCACCCTATCTTCACTTTAGGTAGCTATCTTAACCGTAACTACACAATTTAGCTTTGTCAGCTGTTGAGCTGCATCTACACTGGATGTGCATCACTTTGAAGGTGATGGCCAGGACATTTCAGGCTCCAGTTTCTATGTATTTACAACCAGGTCACGTATCAATCAATAGTATTCATCACACCCACTGGCAGTTGCTTGAGTCGCTCACCTGGAAGTTGAGAAAACTTTACCTTGTCGCTTGAAGTCATCAAATGTCATTCATTTTCTCTGGTCTCTAGTTGCCACGTCATTTCTACAGCTTCTGCAGTTTTAACTTAATGGCCTGCAAAGAAATTAAACATAAAGATGTCTATGATTATAATAACTGCAACCATTGCTGTTGTTAAAAATACTACTAATGAAGAGCTAACATAATGAGGAGAAATTTCCTACAGGTGTGAAAACTTTAGGGTGTGTGCAGCTGGCATTTCTCTAATGGCAAACCTGCTGGGCCATCAAGATTTGTGTGAAATGAGGGGAAGTCTTTTCAGTTCCCAGGCAACCGTAACTATACCCATAAATAAAAGACAGTGTTTGTGGTGAGAATCAGAATGAAGGATCATATGAACCACATGGTTTTGACAATGGAACTCCACAGAAGTAACAAAATCAGAAACAGACGCTGACTTTTTCATGTTATCATATTTCCAGTCCTCAAAATGTCCACTACTTTATTAGATTGCCATCCTGTTTTTAGAAGCTTTTTTTTCCATATGTGCATACAATTATCATATGATTGAACTGTCCAAATTATGTCACAGGTAACCAGTTGTTTCTAAGATTAATGAAGCTCAAACTTAATTGTGGCCATGTATTGTACCTTGCAACAAAGTTTCACTGCAGCCATGCTAACCAAAATGTTCACTATTATTAGCGCACTATATGATAGTTTGCATGCTGGCATGCTTCACTTCAGTTCAGTTCAGTTAGCCTGCTTTCAACCATTTCCCAATTGTAGGATTATTCTTGTACAGCCATTACGAATCACTATTCTTGAAAGTTTTTTGATTGAGAGAAAATACAATTAGACTAATAAAACTGTAAAGTGCTGTTATAGTGGTCAGTGAATAAGTGTGCGAAGGGTGATGGGTCTAGCTCAGTGATTCTCAAATCCAGGCCTCATGGCCCAGTGTCCTGCAGGTTTTAGATGTGTCCCTGATCCAACACACCTGAATCAAATGTAGAAGTCATTAGCAGGACTCTCGAGAACTTGATTGCATACTGAGGAGGTAATTCAGCCATTTGATTCAGGTGTGTTGGATCAGGGACACATCTAAAACCTGCAGGACACTGGGCCATGAGGCCTGGATTTGAGAATCACTGGTCTAGCTTGAACAGTATGCATCTATTCAAGCGTGTCTGAATTTGAACATCCTAGCTTGCATCATCTTCGAGTTATTGTGTTCACCACATTTTCATGAAACTTGACCTCTGACCTTTACTTTGAAGTCAAGATCACCGAGATTCAAAATCGTCCGCGATTTTTAGTGCACTATAGATGCATAGTAGATGTATCCACACACCAGATGGAAGGAGCGGTTAGTCCCATTCACAGAGCAGAGGTAAATAAAGGCCACATCTAGTCAAAGAGAGTGTGGGAGAAATGTCTGCTGTATTCATTGCCAGTGGCTTTTGAGGAAAAGCTTTGACTTCCCATGAATACAGTTCTTCTATGCAGATTTGGGAGCTTTAAATGAGCTTGTTGTGACAGGGGGATGAAAGAACAGGAAACAAGGGGAAGAAATGTCTTTTGCTCAAACAACCACACCAGTGTACAGATACACAAACAACCATACATGCACAAACAAAAATCGCACCCCATCTGTTACTCTAAAGGATGTTTTGCATCTGTGCACCCCGGATCCTGCTCACAAAATACAGTATTGTTTCTGAAGTGCAGCTGGAGAAAAGGCATTTTTGTAGTTTCATGGAAAAGTTGGGGAACCTTGGGGAAAAGTGAGCCATATGAGTATGAATATGTTCAGTGTGACTAAAGTCAATGTTAAAATAGGGGTGCGACCACTGGAATTAGTCAATCACCCATGAATGCGTCAGCAAGCATCTAAGTGAATGAGTTCAACAGAATGTAAACAATTGAGTGATGAGGTTAAAAATGGCTACACTGGCAAAATCTATGTGCCAGTGCATTTGATGATGTGCCTACATCGTCAAATGCACTGTAATACAATGGCCAGTAGATGAAGCTCAGAGGAGCTAAATAGATTTAGTCCAAATACGAAGAAATTGTTGATAAATAATGTTGAAATAGAACTAAACTGTCAAGAAACATCTCTGTACTGAGTAAAGCAGGTAAAGCAAAGTAAATCACTCTGCCTACTTCACTTATATTGCCTTACCCAGAGTACTGTGTAGAAATCTGGGGCAACACATACAAAACTTCACTCCAACCATTATGTAAACTTCAAAAAAAGAGCAATGAGGATCATTAATCGAGCAGGATTCACAGACCACACTAACATTCTGTTTTTGAAGTCAAAAACCTTGAAGTTCATGGAGCTCATAAAATATAAAACTCCACAAATTATGTATAAAGCCAGATATAATATGTTGCAATGTACAGAGGATGTTTTTTGACCGAGAAGGGGACAGCCACCTGCGGGAAAAGTCAAACTTGAAACTCTTAAGGTGCGGACAACAGTTAAAACCTTTCCATCTGTGGAATCAAATTGTGGAACAGTTTTTCAGTGGGCTTACAGCAATTTTCAAGCTTTATTCAGTTCAAAAAATACTTTCAAAACATGTTTTTGGAAGGGTGTGAAAATGATTACTGATAATTATGTCTGTAGTGAAATTAATTAGTATGATTAGTAAAGCCAATCATATTTAGGTAGTGCTGAATTTATCAGTAAGAGAATAACAAATCAGGAATAATAATCAAAGCATCAATATAAGGACTCACAAATGTCAGCAAATTTCTGGAGGGAGACTGCTGAAACTATCGGAATGGACGTGAGGGAATGAACAAAGTGAAAAAAACAGGGACAAATATGTTTGCAGCCAAAAACCTGAGCACAAAGAGCGAGGACCAACAACAAAAAAGTCCCAGCCTGCACTGCATATAAAACACTGGGTATGGTGTGATTAACACCAAGCTCCAGCTCAGAGGGAGGTCACGCGCTGGACGGATAATCAGTGGCTGCCTTACAGGACGCTCTAGATGGCGCAGACTGGGATATGTTCCACGAGAGCTCCGCCGATGACATCCGCGTGTTTACGGAAGCGGTTGTAGGATTTGTCGGGAAACTGATGGACGATACGGTGGAGAAAAATGTAGTGAAAACTTTTCCCAACCAGAAGCCGTGGGTGAAAAAAACCGTCCGCGGTGCTCTAAACTCTTGCACCGCCGCCTACAATGCGGGACTCATCAGCGGTAACATGGAGGAATATAAAGCTGCGTCTTACGGAGTACGCCGAGTGGTGAAAGAGGCGAAGCGGCGACACGGGGAGAAAATAGAGACACAGTTTCAGCAGAGTGACTCTAGAACCCTGTGGCAGGGACTACGGATCATTACGGACTACAGAAGCCCACCCTGCAGACTGGTGAGTGCGGACGCGTCTCTGGCAACCGAGCTGAACACCTTCTACGCTCGCTTCGAGGCTGTAGCCGGCAACACTAACAGCGCTAGCGATGCTAACAGCGCTACCGGTGTGTCCAGCATGCAGATGGAGCTCGTCGGAACGCAGGAATCCCTCATCATCAGGGAGAGTGATGTACGGAGAGCCTTCAGGACAGTGAACACCAGGAAAGCAGCAGGACCGGACGGGACCGCCGGCCGAGTCATCAAAGCCTGCGTGGACCAGCTAGCACTGGTGTTTACGAATATTTTCAACTTATCCCTGACCCAGGGCATCGTACCAGCGTGCTTCAAACAGTCCGTCATCGTTCCAGTCCCGAAGAAGAACCAGCCAGCCTGCCTCAATGACTTTCGCGCAGTGGCCCTGACATCAGTCGTGATGAAGTGCTTCGAGAGGATCATCAGAGACTTCATCACCTCATCACTTCCGGACTCTATGGACCCCTTACAGTTCGCATACCGCCCCAACCGTTCCACAGATGATGCCATCACCTACCTCCTCCACACCACACTAACACACCTGGACGCTGGGAGGGGAAATTATGTTAAAATGCTGTTTGTTGACTACAGCTCAGCATTTAACACGATTATCCCCTCTAAACTAACCATCAAGTTGGAGAACCTGGGACTTCACCCATCCTTGTGTCACTGGATCTCCAACTTCCTGACGGACAGAACACAAGCTGTGCGGGTAGGAAAACACATCTCACCCGCACTCACACTTAGCACTGGCGCCCCCCAAGGCTGTGTCCTGAGCCCCCTGCTGTACTCACTGTACACATATGACTGTGTGGCCACTTCCAGCTCTACCACCATTGTCAAGTTTGCTGACGACACTGTTGTAGTGGGCCTGATCTCTAACAATGATGAGAGGGCCTACCTAGAGGAGATTAAACACCTGGAGGACTGGTGCCAGGACAATAATCTCCTCCCTAACGTCAGCAAGACAAAGGAGTTGATAGTGGACTGCAGCATAAAGCAGGAGAGGAACTATCACCCCGTTATGATCAGTGGCACCGCAGTGGAAAGAGTAGACAATTTCAAGTACCTTGGAGTTCACATCTCTGAGGACCTGTCATGGTCTTGCCACACCACTGCATTGGCAAAGAAAGCCCATCAGCGTCTTTATCACCTTAGACGCTTAAGGGATTTCAAACTACCATCCAAGGTGCTTCGTAACTTCTACACCTGCACCATTGAATCGATCATTACGGGAAACATCACAACCTGGTTCGGAAACAGCACCAAGCAGGATGGGCAGGCTCTACAAAGGGTGGTACGTTCAGCTGAGCGCATAATCCGGACTGAGCTTCCTGACCTGCAGTCCATATACAGGAAACGGTGCTGGACAAGGGCCAGGAGGATATTAAAGGACCCCAGTCATCCCAGTAACGGACTGCTTTCTCTGTTACGATCTGGGAAGCGGTTTCGTACTCTACAAGCCAAAACAGAGAGGATGAGAAGAAGCTTTTTCCCACAAGCTATTCGATTCCTCAACGAACATAGCATTTAGGACTAATTTACACAACGTCAGACTTATATGTATACGTATGTGTATATATGTATGTATATGTATATATATATGTATATATGTGGACATAATGTATGTGTATATAAGTATATGCATGTATACTGTTTTTATGTGTATATGTATGTATATGTATAGATTAGTACTTGTGTATTTATTATCACACTGTACAGAATTATGTAGCATCTGCACTGCTGTCGCTTTACGCAATGGTTCACTCTAAATTGCCCCTTGTAATTATATTGTTAATTTTGTTTACTTAATTTAATTTGTTCTTTTTAATTATAAGGTTTACTTAATTTAATTTGTTAATTTGTTTAATTTGTTCTTTTTAATTATATTGTTAATTTTTCTAATGTTTATATACTTATACTTTTTAAATACATTTTATTTCTGTATAATATATTTTTTAACAATTCTGTAATTTTGCAATCAGGGTGGCGGAGCAGTCACAAAAGCATTTCACTGCCAGTTGTACTGTGTATGACCAGGTATGTGACAAATAAACCTTGATTTGATTTGATTTGAAACATAATCCAGCTACACAAGCATAAATGCGACATGAGCAGCTGTCAAACAGAAGCAGCTTCATGTGGTGGAGAACATCAGGATGCAGCTGGATTTGAGTTTTGATTCCTTCAAAGAGTTCATTTTGTTTTTGTCAAACATTTGCTGCATTGTGATGTAATACATCACTTGTAGGTGTTGTTAATCTGCTGCACTGACCCTGAAATTTATTGTAGAGTGTATAGTAGAATTTATTGGGTTTTGGAGTTTGTTTTTCTTTATGTTTTTCCCTGTTGATGTTCATGTGTGTCCTTAATATTACACACATTTAGCATATAATGCTGCTGTCTTGTGAACAGTTGGTTGTCGAATATAATTTTGCAACGGTATCTTTTGTCGAGTTTTAATTACGCAATAGTCACTATTGCACCTGACAAAGTATGAAAAACTTAAACTAACGAAAACTACACTAAAACTAAGCATTAAAACAAAAATAAAAACTAATAAAAATGAGCAAAACTACTCTGAAAACTAACTAAAACTGAATTAGAGAAAAAAAAAAGTAAAAATGAACTAAAACTAAACAATAATGTAAAATCCAAAACTATTATAACCCTGGTATGTACATACTTGTTCCTACTCCATTTCAGGCTTATAATTGAGTTGTTATTTCACGTCATGAGATTTAGTCTGATTTTGTGTGTGTGTGTGTGTGTGTGTGTGCATATGTATATACATATATGCCAGTATGTATATGCGTATATATATATTTTGTATGTCCAAAATAAAGATAATCAATAAAAAAAATTTACACTGGTAGGCATATTCAGCATGCTGAACTTGTTAGGTACGGGTTGTGAGCAAAGTCCTCTTAAAATTTTTGTTAGTGAATCAGCATAATGGAGCTGCTAGAAAACTGATTTAATTAACAATGCATTTCCAAACAAGAAGATCATTTTCTCTGTCTCTATAGCTTAAATAAAAGCAACAATTACCTAGAAATCAGGAGTTAATGACTGAGAAAGTGATTAAAGATAGATTAGTTTTTGTCATAATGGGTTAATAGTCTTGTTATCTTGTTATCTCAGGAGAACAAAAGCTTTAAAATCTCTGTTTTCTTGGGCTATCTATCCTTTTATAACATAAAGTGTGTTATACTGAGATAAGGAGATACTTAACTAACTTAGTATATTTTTTTGTAGAAAGTTGATATTGATGTGATGTTACATAGATTCTTTTTATTATTGATGAACCACTCTTGCGTACCTCAAACAGCTATCATTCATTTTGGAATCTATAATATCAATACAAACGATTTTTAAGAAATCAAGCTATGACTGTATGAGAGCTAATAAGTAACACACTGCTGCTATTTTGAATGCACAACACTATGTCACCTCTCTTTGTTTCATTAACCCACAAAGGATGAATAGACATGGGGGGGGGGGGGGGGGTTGTTTGTTAGGTAATACACAGTGAAAACTCATCTGATGAAAATGGTGGTGGGGGGTGGGGTGGGGTGGAAATAGCAAGACTTTGGCCAGAAGACAAAAAATGTGGAACAAAAAGACACAAGTATGGACAGAGAATCTTGAAAGCCTGAGATCTGCTGCCTCATTGGCAGCTTAATGGTTTGTGTCATAAATGGTGTCACCACCTCATCTCTGCTTTCCCACCCAAAGCCTCTGTCTCTACACACCATCCACCCGCACCTCAGTCCACTGACACACAGTTCCCCTTTCCACAGCTGCCTCGTTATTTATCCTGAGGGTGGCAGAAATTTCCAGTTCCACAGCAGGAGATTCCATTTCCTGATGTTCAGCACCTGGAAGCATGAACTACCACTCACACATTTTGTTTAGGGGAGTCATATGATGTGATTCAAGGATATTTAATTTGATGCCACAGATTGAGAATGACATGAAATCAGTTCAGAGTTAAGTGGTGTGAGCTATTAAAAGTTAATAGCAATATATTATCTAACAAATCTTGTGAGTAAGCCATGTATATATACCTCTATCTAGTTTATGAGCTCCCCTTAAACATTTCAATAATTTTGTCCTTGAAGTGACAAAGCTGCTGGGGAGCAGCATAGGTTGCATAGTTTTCTGAGCACCCATGTTTCTAGCTGTATATTGCTGTATAATCTTGGCCAGGACTCCCTTGTAAAAGAGATTTTAAATCTCAATTAAAACCGCAAGCGGTGATATCGGGCCCTCGCACTCCGCGCGCGTCGACCCGTGGCGCTCGTCGACCCGTGCCACACTCTGAGGTCTTGTGATCGTGATGGTGTACAGAAGGTCTCTAGAAAGTTGAATTCTTTTATAGGAAAAGGTATCTTTTGCTCTCGGCATAGACGCAATGGAATATTTGGGGGTGTGGTCACGGCTCCAGCATGCAAAATAGGGCATGGGTCTGATTGACTTTTTTGATGGGCTGTTTGTCTAGATGATCTGGAGCCAATTTGGTCTCACTGGGTGAAATGCCCTAGGAGGAGTTGATTCAAATAGCAGGCCTGAAAATGGCAAAAATTGACACTTTCAATTGAAGATGGCTGACTTCCTGTAGGGTTTGGAGTATGGGTCCAAGAGACTTTTTTGTACGTCGTAGGATGTTACATGACTCTGCACAATTTCAGAGTTGTAGATAAAATGTAGCTCTGGGGGTAGCTAAAAAACATGCTATTTTATGATATTTCAAGCTGCCACTAGGTGGCGCTGTAACGTTTATGGACTTTATGCATATCAATGTGTTCAGGGCAGGAAGCTTATTAAACTGATGAGGATTTTGTCAGGAATGGTGAAAGATATTTCCATGTATTTCAGAGCAAAACTAATTCTGTGGACGGGCATACAAATTTTCATTTGCTTCTGTAGGGGGCGCTATTGCACCTACAGTCTTGAATCTGTAGTTATGGATTTAGGCTGGGTGTGTACATGAGTGATTAAATTTTCGGGCTGATCAGACAAAGCATGTGCGAACAAGTGCACAAACAATTTTGGTGGTGAGGGAGAAAAACGAAGGCCAAATTCAATGGCCTGGTGTGACAACACCGTTTAAGTTCTTGACAAGATTTCCACAATATTTGATGGGCTCCTTGTCTAGATGATGTGGAGCAAATTTGGTCTCACTGTGTAAAATGCCCTAGGACGAGTTCGTTCAAATACCAGGCATGGAAACGGCAAAAATGAACACATTCAATTGAAGATGGCCGACTTCCTGTAGGGTTTCGGGTATGGGTCCAAGAGACTTTTTTGTACATCTTAGGATGTTACATGAGCCTCTACAATTTCAGAGCTGTAGATAAAATGTAGCTCTGGGGCTACTCAAAAAACATGCCATTTTATGATATTTCGAGCTGCCACTAGGTGGCGCTCTAACGTTTATGGACTTTATGCATATCAATGTGTTCAGGGCAGGAGGCTTATTAAACCACTGAAATTTGAGGCAGATTGGCCAATCTGGCTTTGAGTTACAGCCCGTTTTGTCTTGATGGTGAAACATTGAACTTTGCCCTCCCGCCAGGGTCACGCCCTTTGGCAAAAACTCACAGTTTTTAAAACAGTGTAAGCCCAACTCCTTAAGGCTTTCCAGGGGAAATTTGAGATGGTTCTGCTGTACCACCTTGGAGCTGGACCTCTAAGTGTAAAACATGACATTTCCTGCTCCCACTAGGTGGCGCTGCGATTGTCATAACATATTGCCATATGTATGTGTTCAGGGGCAGATACTTATCCTACCTAGAAAGTTTGATCCAGATTGGAGTATGTAGGTATGAATGAGAGGCAATCAAAATTTCATGGCGAATGATCAAAATTCAGGGGGGCATAAGGGCCACGCCCCCTTGTCAAAAACTCACCATTTTTTAAATGTAGATTCCCCTTGGTGTGTAGATGAAACACACCAAATCTGAAGTTGATAACTTCTAAACCCTTTGAGTTATTAGAGAAAGTCTGAAGGGTGCAAATCGCCAAATTTGCATGTTTGAGTCAAAATGGCCGACTTCCTGTTGGGTTTAGAGCATGGCTCCAAGAGGATTTTTTGTGCGTCTGGATGTGATACATATGTGTAGCAAGTTTCATAAATGTACATGAAACACGGCGGTGGGGCTCGACTTTAGGGGGCGCTACTGAGGCATTTTGGCGGGCCCTTGCCCGAGCCCATTAAAATACTTAAATTTTCACCAGGTGTGATGCATGTGCAAAATTTGATGAGTTTTTGAATATGATAAAGCCCCCAAAAAGCCAATTCATTTGCCTGAATAAAAAAAAAAAAATAAAAAATAATAATAATTAAAACCGCAAGCGGTGATATCGGGCCCTCGCACTCCGCGCGCGTCGACCCGTGGCGCTCGTCGACCCGTGCCACACTCTGAGGTCTTGTGATCGTGATGGTGTACAGAAGGTCTCTAGAAAGTTGAATTCTTTTATAGGAAAAGGTATCTTTTGCTCTCGGCATAGACGCAATGGAATATTTGGGGGTGTGGTCACGGCTACAGCATGCAAAATAGGGCATGGGTCTGATTGACTTTTTTGATGGGCTGTTTGTCTAGATGATCTGGAGCCAATTTGGTCTCACTGGGTGAAATGCCCTAGGAGGAGTTGATTCAAATAGCAGGCCTGAAAATGGCAAAAATTGACACTTTCAATTGAAGATGGCTGACTTCCTGTAGGGTTTGGAGTATGGGTCCAAGAGACTTTTTTGTACGTCTTAGGATGTTACATGAGTCTGCACAATTTCAGAGTTGTAGATAAAATGTAGCTCTGGGGCTAGCTAAAAAACATGCTATTTTATGATATTTCAAGCTGCCACTAGGTGGCGCTGTAACGTTTATGGACTTTATGCATATCAATGTGTTCAGGGCAGGAAGCTTATTAAACTGATGAGGATTTTGTCAGGAATGGTGAAAGATATTTCCATGTATTTCAGAGCAAAACTAATTCTGTGGACGGGCATACAAATTTTCATTTGCTTCTGTAGGGGGCGCTATTGCACCTACAGTCTTGAATCTGTAGTTATGGATTTAGGCTGGGTGTGTACATGAGTGATTAAATTTTCGGGCTGATCAGACAAAGCATGTGCGAACAAGTGCACAAACAATTTTGGTGGTGAGGGAGAAAAACGAAGGGCAAATTCAATGGCCTGGTGTGACAACACCGTTTAAGTTCTTGACAAGATTTCCACAATATTTGATGGGCTCCTTGTCTAGATGATGTGGAGCCAATTTGGTCTCACTGTGTAAAATGCCCTAGGACGAGTTCGTTCAAATACCAGGCATGGAAACGGCAAAAATGAACACATTCAATTGAAGATGGCCGACTTCCTGTAGGGTTTCGGGTATGGGTCCAAGAGACTTTTTTGTACGTCTTAGGATGTTACATGAGCCTCTACAATTTCAGAGCTGTAGATAAAATGTAGCTCTGGGGCTACTCAAAAAACATGCCATTTTATGATATTTCGAGCTGCCACTAGGTGGCGCTCTAACGTTTATGGACTTTATGCATATCAATGTGTTCAGGGCAGGAGGCTTATTAAACCACTGAAATTTGAGGCAGATTGGCCAATCTGGCTTTGAGTTACAGCCCGTTTTGTCTTGATGGTGAAACATTGAACTTTGCCCTCCCGCCAGGGTCACGCCCTTTGGCAAAAACTCACAGTTTTTAAAACAGTGTAAGCCCAACTCCTTAAGGCTTTCCAGGGGAAATTTGAGATGGTTCTGCTGTACCACCTTGGAGCTGGACCTCTAAGTGTAAAACATGACATTTCCTGCTCCCACTAGGTGGCGCTGCGATTGTCATAAAATATTGCCATATGTATGTGTTCAGGGGCAGATACTTATCCTACCTAGAAAGTTTGATCCAGATTGGAGTATGTAGGTATGAATGAGAGGCAATCAAAATTTCATGGCGAATGATCAAAATTCAGGGGGGCATAAGGGCCACGCCCCCTTGTCAAAAACTCACCATTTTTTAAATGTAGATTCCCCTTGGTGTGTAGATGAAACACACCAAATCTGAAGTTGATAACTTCTAAACCCTTTGAGTTATTAGAGAAAGTCTGAAGGGTGCAAATCGCCAAATTTGCATGTTTGAGTCAAAATGGCCGACTTCCTGTTGGGTTTAGAGCATGGCTCCAAGAGGATTTTTTGTGCGTCTGGATGTGATACATATGTATTGTAAGTTTCATAAATGTACGTGAAACACAGCGGTGGGGCTCGACTTTAGGGGGCGCTACTGAGGCATTTTGGCGGGCCCTTGCCCGAGCCCATTAAAATACTTAAATTTTCACCAGGTGTGATGCATGTGCAAAATTTGATGAGTTTTTGAATATGATAAAGCCCCCAAAAAGCCAATTCATTTGCCTGAATAAAAAAAAAAAAAAAAAAAATAATAATAATAATAATAAACGAAGCAAAAACAATAGGGCCTTCGCACAGTTCGTGCTCGGGCCCTAATTAAAACCGCAAGCGGTGATATCGGGCCCTCGCACTCCGCGCGCGTCGACCCGTGGCGCTCGTCGACCCGTGCCACACTCTGAGGTCTTGTGATCGTGATGGTGTACAGAAGGTCTCTAGAAAGTTGAATTCTTTTATAGGAAAAGGTATCTTTTGCTCTCGGCATAGACGCAATGGAATATTTGGGGGTGTGGTCACGGCTCCAGCATGCAAAATAGGGCATGGGTCTGATTGACTTTTTTGATGGGCTGTTTGTCTAGATGATCTGGAGCCAATTTGGTCTCACTGGGTGAAATGCCCTAGGAGGAGTTGATTCAAATAGCAGGCCTGAAAATGGCAAAAATTGACACTTTCAATTGAAGATGGCTGACTTCCTGTAGGGTTTGGAGTATGGGTCCAAGAGACTTTTTTGTACGTCTTAGGATGTTACATGAGTCTGCACAATTTCAGAGTTGTAGATAAAATGTAGCTCTGGGGCTAGCTAAAAAACATGCTATTTTATGATATTTCAAGCTGCCACTAGGTGGCGCTGTAACGTTTATGGACTTTATGCATATCAATGTGTTCAGGGCAGGAGGCTTATTAAACTGATGAGGATTTTGTCAGGAATGGTGAAAGATATTTCCATGTATTTCAGAGCAAAACTAATTCTGTGGACGGGCATACAAATTTTCATTTGCTTCTGTAGGGGGCGCTATTGCACCTACAGTCTTGAATCTGTAGTTATGGATTTAGGCTGGGTGTGTACATGAGTGATTAAATTTTCGGGCTGATCAGACAAAGCATGTGCGAACAAGTGCACAAACAATTTTGGTGGTGAGGGAGAAAAACGAAGGCCAAATTCAATGGCCTGGTGTGACAACACCGTTTAAGTTCTTGACAAGATTTCCACAATATTTGATGGGCTCCTTGTCTAGATGATGTGGAGCAAATTTGGTCTCACTGTGTAAAATGCCCTAGGACGAGTTCGTTCAAATACCAGGCATGGAAACGGCAAAAATGAACACATTCAATTGAAGATGGCCGACTTCCTGTAGGGTTTCGGGTATGGGTCCAAGAGACTTTTTTGTACGTCTTAGGATGTTACATGAGCCTCTACAATTTCAGAGCTGTAGATAAAATGTAGCTCTGGGGCTACTCAAAAAACATGCCATTTTATGATATTTCGAGCTGCCACTAGGTGGCGCGCTAACGTTTATGGACTTTATGCATATCAATGTGTTCAGGGCAGGAGGCTTATTAAACCACTGAAATTTGAGGCAGATTGGCCAATCTGGCTTTGAGTTACAGCCCGTTTTGTCTTGATGGTGAAACATTGAACTTTGCCCTCCCGCCAGGGTCACGCCCTTTGGCAAAAACTCACAGTTTTTAAAACAGTGTAAGCCCAACTCCTTAAGGCTTTCCAGGGGAAATTTGAGATGGTTCTGCTGTACCACCTTGGAGCTGGACCTCTAAGTGTAAAATATGACATTTCCTGCTCCCACTAGGTGGCGCTGCGATTGTCATAAAATATTGCCATATGTATGTGTTCAGGGGCAGATACTTATCCTACCTAGAAAGTTTGATCCAGATTGGAGTATGTAGGTATGAATGAGAGGCAATCAAAATTTCATGGCGAATGATCAAAATTCAGGGGGGCATAAGGGCCACGCCCCCTTGTCAAAAACTCACCATTTTTTAAATGTAGATTCCCCTTGGTGTGTAGATGAAACACACCAAATCTGAAGTTGATAACTTCTAAACCCTTTGAGTTATTAGAGAAAGTCTGAAGGGTGCAAATCGCCAAATTTGCATGTTTGAGTCAAAATGGCCGACTTCCTGTTGGGTTTAGAGCATGGCTCCAAGAGGATTTTTTGTGCGTCTGGATGTGATACATATGTATTGTAAGTTTCATAAATGTACGTGAAACACAGCGGTGGGGCTCGACTTTAGGGGGCGCTACTGAGGCATTTTGGCGGGCCCTTGCCCGAGCCCATTAAAATACTTAAATTTTCACCAGGTGTGATGCATGTGCAAAATTTGATGAGTTTTTGAATATGATAAAGCCCCCAAAAAGCCAATTCATTTGCCTGAAAAAAAAAAAAAAAAAAAAAATAATAATAATTAAAACCGCAAGCGGTGATATCGGGCCCTCGCACTCCGCGCGCGTCGACCTGTGGCGCTCGTTGCCCTGTGGCGCTCGTCGACCTGTGGCGCTCGTCGACCCGTGCCCCACTCGGAGGTTTTGTGATCGTGATGGTGTACAGAAGGTCTCTAGAAAGTTGAATTCTTTTATAGGAAAAGAGATATTTTGCTCTCGGCACAGACGCAATGGAATATTTGGGGGTGTGGTCACGGCTTCAGCATGCAAAATAGGGCATGGGTCTGAGTGACTTTTTTGATCAGGATGATGTCAAGAATGTTGAAACAAATTTTCATACATTTCCGAGAAACTAAGTTTGTGGATGCTATACAAAATTTCATTTGCTTCTGTAGGGGGCGCTCTTGCAACTATAGCCTTGAATCCATAGTTATGGGTTCAGACTGGCTGTGTACATGAGTGATTACATTTTCAGGCAGATTGGGCAAAGCATGTACGAACACGTGCCCAAACAATTTTGGTCGTGATTGAGAAAAATGAAGGCCAACTTCAATGGCCTGGTGTGACAAGGCCGTTTAATATTTCCTAAAGATTTCCACAATATTTGATGGGCTACTTGTCTAGATGATCTGGAGCCAATTTGGTCTCACTGGGTGAAATGCCCTAGGAGGAGTTCGTTCAAATAGCAGGCGTGGAAATGGCAAAAATTGACACCTTCAACTGAAGATGCCGGACTTCCTGTAGGGTTGGGAGTATGGGTCCAAGAGACTTTTTTGTACGTCTTAGGATGTTACATGAGTCTGCACAATTTCAGAGTTGTAGATAAAATGTAGCTCTGGGGCTAGCTAAAAAACATGCTATTTTATGATATTTCAAGCTGCCACTAGGTGGCGCTGTAACGTTTATGGACTTTATGCATATCAATGTGTTCAGGGCAGGAAGCTTATTAAACTGATGAGGATTTTGTCAGGAATGGTGAAAGATATTTCCATGTATTTCAGAGCAAAACTAATTCTGTGGACGGGCATACAAATTTTCATTTGCTTCTGTAGGGGGCGATATTGCACCTACAGTCTTGAATCTGTAGTTATGGATTTAGGCTGGGTGTGAACATGAGTGATTAAATTTTCGGGCTGATCAGACAAAGCATGTGCGAACAAGTGCACAAACAATTTTGGTGGTGAGGGAGAAAAACGAAGGCCAAATTCAATGGCCTGGTGTGACAACACCGTTTAAGTTCTTGACAAGATTTCCACAATATTTGATGGGCTCCTTGTCTAGATGATGTGGAGCCAATTTGGTCTCACTGTGTAAAATGCCCTAGGACGAGTTCGTTCAAATACCAGGCATGGAAACGGCAAAAATGAACACTTTCAATTGAAGATGGCCGACTTCCTGTAGGGTTTCGGGTATGGGTCCAAGAGACTTTTTTGTACGTCTTAGGATGTTACATGAGCCTCTACAATTTCAGAGCTGTAGATAAAATGTAGCTCTGGGGCTACTCAAAAAACATGCCATTTTATGATATTTCGAGCTGCCACTAGGTGGCGCTCTAACGTTTATGGACTTTATGCATATCAATGTGTTCAGGGCAGGAGGCTTATTAAACCACTGAAATTTGAGGCAGATTGGCCAATCTGGCTTTGAGTTACAGCCCGTTTTGTCTTGATGGTGAAACATTGAATTTTGCCCTCCCGCCAGGGTCACGCCCTTTGGCAAAAACTCACAGTTTTTAAAACAGTGTAAGCCCAACTCCTTAAGGCTTTCCAGGGGAAATTTGAGATGGTTCTGCTGTACCACCTTGGAGCTGGACCTCTAAGTGTAAAACATGACATTTCCTGCTCCCACTAGGTGGCGCTGCGATTGTCATAAAATATTGCCATATGTATGTGTTCAGGGGCAGATACTTATCCTACCTAGAAAGTTTGATCCAGATTGGAGTATGTAGGTATGAATGAGAGGCAATCAAAATTTCATGGCGAATGATCAAAATTCAGGGGGGCATAAGGACCCCTCCCCCTTGGCAAAAACTCACCATATTTTAAATGTAGATTCCCCTTGGTGTGTAGATGAAACACACCAAATCTGAAGTTGATAACTTCTAAACCCTTTGAGTTATTAGAGAAAGTCTGAAGGGTGCAAATCGCCAAATTTGCATGTTTGAGTCAAAATGGCCGACTTCCTGTTGGGTTTAGAGCATGGCTCCAAGAGGATTTTTTGTGCGTCTGGATGTGATACATATGTATTGTAAGTTTCATAAATGTACGTGAAACACAGCGGTGGGGCTCGACTTTAGGGGGCGCTACTGAGGCATTTTGGCGGGCCCTTGCCCGAGCCCATTAAAATACTTAAATTTTCACCAGGTGTGATGCATGTGCAAAATTTGATGAGTTTTTGAATATGATAAAGCCCCCAAAAAGCCAATTCATTTGCCTGAATAAAAAAAAAAAAAAAAAAAAAAATAATAATAATAATAATAAACGAAGCAAAAACAATAGGGCCTTCGCACAGTTCGTGCTCGGGCCCTAATTAAAACCGCAAGCGGTGATATCGGGCCCTCGCACTCCGCACGCGTCGACCTGTGGCGCTCGTTGACCTGTGGCGCTCGTCGACCTGTGGCGCTCGTCGACCCGTGCCCCACTCGGAGGTTTTGTGATCGTGATGGTGTACAGAAGGTCTCTAGAAAGTTGAATTCTTTTATAGGAAAAGAGATATTTTGCTCTCGGCACAGACGCAATGGAATATTTGGGGGTGTGGTCACGGCTTCAGCATGCAAAATAGGGCATGGGTCTGAGTGACTTTTTTGATCAGGATGATGTCAAGAATGTTGAAACAAATTTTCATACATTTCCGAGAAACTAAGTTTGTGGATGCTATACAAAATTTCATTTGCTTCTGTAGGGGGCGCTCTTGCAACTATAGCCTTGAATCCATAGTTATGGGTTCAGACTGGCTGTGTACATGAGTGATTACATTTTCAGGCAGATTGGGCAAAGCATGTACGAACACGTGCCCAAACAATTTTGGTCGTGATTGAGAAAAATGAAGGCCAAGTTCAATGGCCTGGTGTGACAAGGCCGTTTAATATTTCCTAAAGATTTCCACAATATTTGATGGGCTACTTGTGTAGATGATCTGGAGCCAATTTGGTCTGACTGGGTGAAATGCCCTAGGAGGAGTTCGTTCAAATAGCAGGCGTGGAAATGGCAAAAATTGACACCTTCAACTGAAGATGCCGGACTTCCTGTAGGGTTGGGAGTATGGGTCCAAGAGACTTTTTTGTACGTCTTAGGATGTTACGTGAGCGTGCACAATTTCAGAGCTGTAGATAAAATGTAGCTCTGGGGCTAGCTAAAAAACATGCTATTTTATGATATTTCCAGGTGCCACTAGGTGGCGCGCTAATGTTTATGGACTTTATGCATATCAATGTGTTCGGGGAAGGAGGCTCATCAAACTGATGAGGGTATTGTAAGCAATGTTGAAAGATATTTTCATGCATTTCAGAGGAAAACTCATTCTTTGAACGGTCATACAAATTTTCATTTGCTTCTGTAGGGGGCGCTATTGCACCTACAGTCTTGAATCTGTAGTTATGGATTTAGGCTGGGTGTGTACATGAGTGGTTAAATTTTCGGGCTGATCAGACAAAGCATGTGCGAACAAGTGCACAAACAATTTTGGTGGTGAGGGAGAAAAACGAAGGCCAACTTCAATGGCCTGGTGTGACAACACCGTTTAATTTTTGGTCAAGATTTCCACAATATTTGATGGGCTCCTTGTCTAGATGATGTGGAGCCAATTTGGTCTCACTGTGTAAAATGCCCTAGGAGGAGTTCGTTCAAATACCAGGCATGGAAACAGCAAAAATTAACACTTTCAATTGAAGATGGCCGACTTCCTGTAGGGTTTCGGGTATGGGTCCAAGAGACTTTTTTGTACGTCTTAGGATGTTACATGAGCCTCTACAATTTCAGAGCTGTAGATAAAATGTAGCTCCGGGGCTACTCAGAAAACATGCCATTTTCTGATATTTCGAGCTGCCACTAGGTGGCGTTCTAACGTTTATGGACTTTATACATATCACTGTGTTCAGGGCAGGAGGCTTATTAAACCACTGAAGTTTGAGGCAGATTGGGCAATGTGTCTTTGAGTTACAGCCCTTTATGTCTTGATGGTGAAACATCAAACTTTGCCCTCCCGCCATGGTCACGCCATTTGGCAAAAGTTCACAGTTTTTAAAACAGTGTAAGCCCAACTCCTTAAGGCTTTCCAGGGGAAATTTGAGATGGTTCTGCTCAACCACCTTGGAGTTGGACCTCTAAGTGTAAAATATGATATTTCCTGCTCCCACTAGGTGGCGCTGCGATTATCATAAAATATGGCCATATGTATGTGTTCAGGGCCAGATGCTGATCCTCCTGAGAAATTTTTATCCAGATTGGAGTATGTAGGTATGAATGAGACCCAAGCAAAATTTCATGGCGAATGATCAAATTTCAGGGGGGCATAAGGGCCACGCCCCCTTGCCAAAAACTCACCATTTTTTAAATGTAGATTCCCCTTGGTGTGTAGATGAAACATACCAAATCTGAAGTTGATAACTTCTAAACCCTTTGAGTTATTAGAGAAAGTCTGAAGGGTGCAAGTCGCCAAATTTGCATGTTTGAGTCAAAATGGCCGACTTCCTGTTGGGTTTAGAGCATGGCCCCAAGAGGATTTATTGTGCGTGTGGATGTGATACATATGTGTAGCAAGTTTCATAAATGTACGTGAAACACAGCGGTGGGGCTGGACTTTAGGGGGCGCTACTGAGGCATTTTGGCTGGCCCTTGCCCGAGCCCATTAAAATACTTAAATTTTCACCAGGTGTGATGCATGTGCAAAATTTGATGAGTTTTT
Source organism: Amphilophus citrinellus (assembly GCA_013435755.1). NCBI lineage: Eukaryota > Metazoa > Chordata > Actinopteri > Cichliformes > Cichlidae > Amphilophus > Amphilophus citrinellus. The sequence continues at coordinate 4,967 of JACBYM010001171.1, read as the reverse complement.
GAATATGATAAAGCCCCCAAAAAGCCAATTCATTTGCCTGAATAAAAAAAAAAAAAAAAAAAATAATAATAATTAAAGCTGCAAGCAGCGATAATAGGCCCTCGCCGGCCGCCGCCCAAGTGCTGGTGCCGATTTGAACCGTGCTTTTCCGGCCGTGCCAGTTTTAGCCGTTTTTGTGGCTGCTACATGTGAAATTTAGAAATGGATGAATTGGCTAACTCAAGGAAAAAGATGCCATATTCTGGGCATCGCCATGGCAACGCCTTACATATTACTTCATTTTCACCCGGAGGTTTTTTATTCAGGACGATGTGAAGAATGTGTGTACCAAATTTCATGCATTTCTATGCAATTCAGAGAAAGATATGGTCATTTTTCAATCGCAGAAATTTCAAGTTTTTTGTCATAGGGATATAATGGGGTAGTTTTGGGATGGTCATGGCAACAGCGTCCAAAATATGATATAGGTGTGATTGACTTTTTTGATCAGGCTGACATCGTGAATCGGTGAGCCAAGTTTCATGTATTTTGGGCAAAGTAAGCTGAAATTTTAGTATTGTAGAAATTTCACTTTTTCCCATAGGGATAAAATGGGGCATTTCTGTCTTCGCCATGGCAACGTGGTGGAAAATAGAGTATGGGTGTAATTGGCTTTTTTGATCAGGATGATGTCTTGAATGTTGACACAAATTTTCATGCGTTTCAGACAAACTAAAATTCTGGACCTCCATACAAATTTTTGTTTGCTTCTGTAGGAGGCGCTATTGCACCTAGGATCTTGATTCCCTAAATGGGGGTCAGGCCGGGTCAGTACATAAGTGATTAAATTTTGAGGGTGATCGGCCAAAGATTGCGCGAACGAATGCGCCATGAAATTTGCGGCGAGACAAAAAAACGAAGGTCAAATTTATGCGGTTGCCATGGCAACACCGTTGAATATTCTATAAAACCACGCAGAACTTTTGATTCCCCACTTGTGAAGATGATCCTGAGCGATTTTGGTGGCAGTCGGTTAAACGCCTTATGACAAGTTACTTCAAGTACGTGGTGTGCAAAAATGCTGAATCGGCAAAGGTCAAAGTTCAGTCCAAGATGGCCGACTTCCTGTTTGCCAAGCGGCAACTTCATAATGTAATTTTTTGACGGTCTTCATATGGTCTTTTTGTGACCCGAATTTGGTGGTTCTGCGGGCAACTTATTTTTTGCCCCCCCCATAGGAATGCAAAATTTGAAATTTCTAGGGGGCGCCGTTTCCCCACTTTTTTGAGTTTTTTAATGGCGCCAATAAAAAACAAAATTTTTCAGCAGACCTGGCTGCCATGCAAAAATTGGTGAGTTTTCGTATATGTTCAGGGGGTCAAATTAGCGATCGTTTACTCAGAAAGAATAATAATAATAATTAAAGCTGCAAGCAGCGATAATAGGCCCTCGCCGGCCGCCGCCCAAGTGCTGGTGCCGATTTGAACCCAGCTTTTCCAGCCGTGCCTATTTTAGCCGGGGTTTTTTTTGCTGGCACATATGAAAAACTGCAATGGATGTATTGACTTTCTCAAAGAAAAAGATGCCATATTCTGGGCATCGCCATGGCAACACCTTACACATTACAGTATTTTCACCTGTAGGTTTTATGTTCAGGGAGATGTGGAGAATGCGTGTACCAAATTTCAGGCATTTCTATGCATGTTTGAGAAAGCAAGGGTCATTTTTCCATTGCAGAAATTTCACATTTTTTCCCATAGGGATAAAATGGGACAGTTTTGGGATCGTCATGGGAACAGCGTCCAAAATATGACATAGATGTGATTGACTTTTTTGATCAGGCTGACATCAACAATCTGTGTACCAAATTTCATGTATTTCGGGCAAACTAAGCAGAAACTTTAGTATGGGGGAAATTTCGCTTTTTCCCATTAGAATAACATGGGGCATTTCGGGCTCCGCCATGACAACACGGTAGAAAATAGACTATGGTTGTGATTGGCTTTTTTGATCGGGATGATGACAGGAATGTGGACCTAAATTTTCATGCATTTCAGACAAACTAAAATTCTGGACCTCCATACAAAATTTCGTTTGCTTCTGTAGGGGGCGCTATCACAGCTAGAATCTTGATTCCCTAATTGTGGGTTCAGGCTCGTTCAGTAAACAAGTTATTAAAGTTTGAGGCTGATCGGCCAAAGATTGCGCGAACGAATGGCGAAACAAATTTGCGGCGAGACAAAAAAACGAAGGTCAAATTTATGCGGTTGCCATGGCAACACCGTTGAATATTCTATAAAACCACGCAGAACTTTTGATTCCCCACTTGTGAAGATGATCCTGAGCGATTTTGGTGGCATTCGGTTAAACGCCCTATGACAAGTTACTTCAAGTACGTGGTGTGCCAAAATGCTGAATCGGCAAAGGTCAAAGTTCAGTCCAAGATGGCCGACTTCCTGTTTGCCAAGCGGCAACTTCATAATGTAATTTTTTGACGGTCTTCATATGGTCTTTTTCTGACCCGAATTTGGTGGTTCTGCGGACAACTTTTTTTTTGCCCCCCCCATAGGAATGCAAAATTTGAAATTTCTAGGGGGCGCCGTTTCCCCACTTTTTTGAGTTTTTTAAAGGCGCCAATAAAAAACAAAATGTTTCGCCAGACCTGGCTTACATGCAAAAATTGGTGAGTTTTGGTATATGTTCAGGGGGTCAAATTAGCGATCGTTTACTCAGAAAGAATAATAATAATAATAAGAATAATAATGAACAATTCTAACAATTCCAATAATGCGCCAATCCAGTCACCTTCATATATACGTTTTCGGAAACGTCTCGACCCGACGCACGTTGTCGTGAGGTCCATTGTCAATGACGAGCGCGTTGCGCTCGTCATTGACCCACTTTCGTCGCGCAAGCTAGCTGATGACGCTAACGATTTCAATTATGGGCTGTTCCATTCACCCCATATATACGTTTTCGAGAAGCGTTCGACCTGACCTACCTTGTTTGAGGGTCCGTTGTCAAAGTCGAGCGCTTCGCGCTCGACTTTGACCTTTTTCGTTTTCGCGCGAGCGAATACAATAGGCTCCTCGCCGATCACTTCGTGAGGCTCGGGCCTAATTAAAGCTGCAAGCAGCGATAATAGGCCCTCGCCGGCCGCCGCCCAAGCGCTGGTGCCGATTTGAACCGTGCTTTTCCGGCCGTGCCAGCTTTAGCCGGGGTTTTTTTGGCTGTTACATGTGAAATTTTGAATTGGATGAATTGGCTAACTCAAGGAAAAAGATGCCATTTTCCGGACTTTGCCATGGCAACGTCTTACATATTACATCATTTTGAGCTGTAGGTTTTTTATTCAGGGAGATGTGAAGAATGCGTGTACCGACTTTCGTGCCTTTCTATGCATTTTTGAAAAAGAGAGGGTCATTTTTCCATCGCAGAAATTCAAGTTTTTTTCCCATAGGGATAAAATGGGGTAGTTTTGGATCGTCATGGCAACAAAGTCCAAAATATGATATAGGTGTGATTGACTTTTTTGATCAGGCTGACATACAGAATGTGTGTATCAAATTTCATGTATTTCGGGCAAAACTAAGCTGAAATTTTAGAATGGGGGAAATTTCGCTTTTTCCATTAGAATAACATGGGGAATTTCGGGCTCCGCCATGGCAACGTGTAGAAAAAATAGACTAGGGTGTGATTGGCTTTTTTGATCGGGATGACGTCAGGAATGTTGACATAAATTTTCATGTCTTTACGACAAACTAAAATTGTGGACCTCCATACAAATTTTCGTTTGCCTCTGTAGGGGGCGCTATCGGATCTAGGATCTTGATTCCCTAGTTTTGGGTTCAGGCCGGTTCAGTACATAAGTGATAAAATTTTCAGGGCGATCGGCCAAAGATTGTGCGAACGAATGGCGAAGCAAATGTGCGTCGAGACACAAAAACGAAGGCCAAATTTATGCGGTTGCCATGGCAACACCGTTGAATATTCTATAAAACCACGCATAACTTTTAATGCCCCACTTGTGAAGATGATCCTGAGCGATTTTGGTGGCAGTCGGTTAAACGCCTTAGGACAAGTTAATTCAAATACGAGGTGTGCAAAATGATGAATCGGCAAAGGTCAAAGTTCAACCCAAGATGGCCGACATCCTGTTTGTCAGGCGGCAACTTCATAATGTAATTTTTTGTTAGTGTTCTTATGGTCTCTGTCTGACTCGAATTTTGTGATTCTACGACAAAGTAAATTTTAGCCCCGCCCATAGGAATGCAAAATTTGAATTTTCTAGGGGGCGGGGCTTCACCAGTTTTTTGAGTTTTTGAATGGCGCCAAAAAAAAACAAAATTTTTCGCCAGACCTGGCTTGCATGCAAAAATTGGTGAGTTTTCGTATATGTTCAGGGGGTCAAATTAGCGATCATGGCGACAGAAAGAATAAGAATAATAATAATAATAATAATAATTAAAGCTGCAAGCAGCGATAATAGGCCCTCGCCGGCCGCCGCCCAAGTGCTGGTGCCGATTTGAACCCAGCTTTTCCGGCCGTGCCTATTTTAGCCGGGGTTTTTTTTGCTGGCACATATGAAAAACTGCAATGGATGTATTGACTTTCTCAAGAAAAAGATGCCATATTCTGGGCATCGCCATGGCAACACTTTACACATTACAGCAATTTCACCTGTAGGTTTTATGTTCAGGGAGATGTGGAGAATTCGTGTACCAAATTCAGGCATTTCTATGCATGTTTTGAGAAAGCAAGGGTCATTTTCCATTGCAGAAATTTCACATTTTTTCCCATAGGATAAAATGGGACAGTTTTGGGATCGTCATGGGAACAGCGTCCAAAATATGACATAGATGTGATTGACTTTTTGATCAGGCTGACATCAACAATCTGTGTACCAAATTTCATGTATTTCGGGCAAACTAAGCAGAAAACTTAGTATGGGGGAAATTTCGCTTTTTCCCATTAGAATAACATGGGGC
>JACBYM010001170.1:0-60977 GCA_013435755.1 Amphilophus citrinellus | reverse complement strand
TGTTCTCCCATACGGGTTCTCTGTCATTGCTTCCCTGTTAATCGAAATAAATTTAAAATCCTTCTCCTCACATACAAGGTCTTGAATAATCAGGCCCCATCCTATCTCAAAGACCTCATAGTACCATATCACCCCAACAGAGCACTTCGCTCTCAGACTGCTGGCTTACTTGTGGTTCCTAGGATACTTAAGAGTAGAATGGAGGCAGAGCCTTCAGCTTTCAGGCGCCTCTTCTGTGGAACCAGCTTCCAGCTTGGATTCGGGAGACAGACACCCTCTCTATTTTTAAGATTAGGCTTAAAACTTTCCTTTATGATAAAGCTTATAGTTAGGGCTGGATCAGGTGACCCTGAACCATCCCTTAGTTATGCTGCTATAGGCCTAGTCTGCTGGGGGGTTCACATAATACACTGTTTTTCTTCTCATTCACCTTATTGACTTTGTTTATACTCCACTCTGCATTTAATCATTAATTGTTATTAATCTCTGGCTCTCTTCCACAGCATGTCTTTTCTCTCCCCTCAGCCCAACCGGTCGCAGCAGATGACTGCCCCTCCCTGAGCCTGGTTCTGCTGGAGGTTTTCTTCCTGTTTAAAGGGAGTTTTTTTCCTTTCCACTGTCACCAAGTGCTGCTCATAGGGGGTCGTTTTGACTGTTGGGTTTTCTCTGTATTATTGTTGGGTCTTTACTCACAATACAAAGCGCCTTGAGGCGACTGTTTGTTGTGATTTGGCGCTATATAATAGAATTGAATTGAATTGAATTGAATTGATGTCACTGAGAGAAAGAGCCATACTGTTTGTAAAACTGAGTGTTTAAAGCAGTCTGCAGTCTGAGCTTTGGCTCACAGGGATTACTTTTACATACACTGAGCTCATTCTTTAAAGCTTTGGTCATGTTTAACATGAACATCCACCACTGGAACAGGAAATATGCGACAGGAAAGAAGGGAAAGCAGAATAGGTCCACTTTAAATAGAATTCAAACTGAATCTGAACTCAAATCAGTTTCTTTTCTTTCTCACTCAGAGTGCAGACATGTCTGCTGCCAGCTGTCTTCTATCTGAAGATCAGTTTCTGTGCTCCATCTGTATCCACGTGTTCACTGCTCCAGTCACCACACCATGTGGACACAACTTCTGCAAAACATGCATCACTCAGTACTGGGAGGATAATTTCCCATACAAGTGTCCCCTGTGTAACAAAGTGTTTGAGACGAAACCTGAGCTGCACATCAACACTTTGTTCTCTCAGATGGTTGCTCAGTTCAGACATGAAGCTCAGCAGAAAGTCAGCAGCAGCAGCTTAGAGCAACAAGCTGCCAAACCAGGAGAAGTTCCCTGTGACATCTGCACTGGAACCAAACTGAAGGCCCTGAAGTCCTGCCTGGTGTGTCTGGCCTCCTACTGTCACACTCACCTGGAGCCTCATCTGTCAGCTTCACGTCTGAAAAGACATCAGCTGATTGATCCTGAGGAGAACCTGGAAAGCAGGATGTGTATGAAGCACGATAAACCTCTGGAGCTGTTCTGTAAGACCGACCAGACATTTATCTGCATGCTCTGCTCTGTTGTAGACCACAAGACTCATGAGTTTGTTCCTCTGAGAGAAGAATATGAAGGAAAGAAGGCAGAACTGGGGAAGACTGAGGCTGAAATTCAACAGATGATCCAGAAGAGACGACTGAAGATTGAGGAGATCAAAGAGTCGGTTAAGATGAGTAAAGATGCTGCAGACAGAGAGAAAGCAGAAGGTGTTCAGGTCTTCACTGCTCTGAAGGAGTCCTGTTGACAGAGGCCTGAACGAGCTCATAAAGCAGATCGAAGACAAACAGGAAACAACAGAGAAACAGGCTGAAGGTTTCATCAAAGATCTGGAACAGGAAATCTCTGAGCTGATGAAGAGAAGCTCTGAGGTGGAGCAGCTCTCACGCTCTAAAGACCACCTCCACCTCCTCCAGAGCTTCTCATCAATGAAAGCTGCTCCACCCACCAAGGACTGGACAGCAGTCAGTATCCACCCATCAGCATATGAGGGGACTGTGGTGAGAGCTGTGGTGAGAGCTGTGGATCAGCTGAAGAAGACACTCAGTGAAGAGTTTGAAGAACTGTTTGAGGCTGAGCTGAAGAGGGTCCAGCAGTATGCAGTGGATGTGACTCTTGATCCTGATACAGCAAATTCTCAACTCATCCTGTCTGATGATGGAAAACAAGTTCACTGTGGTGATGAAGAGAAGAATCTTCCAGACAACCCAGAGAGATTTTCAACACGTCTTTGTGTTTTAGGAAATCAGAGTTTCTCTTCAGGCAAATTTTACTTTGAAGCTCAGGTTAAAGACAAGACTGAATGGACTATAGGAGTGACCAGAGAGTCAGTCAACAGGAAGGAAGATTTCACAGTGAATCCTGAGAATGGTTACTGGACTGTAGTGGTATATGAAAACATTTGTGTAGCTTTTGATGATCCTCCCGTCTGTCTCTCTCTTCAGTCTGATCCCGAGAAGGTGGGAGTGTTTGTGGATTATGAGGAGGGTCTAGTCTCCTTTTATAATGTGGGTGATGCAGCTCTTATCTACTCCTTTACTGGCTGCTCCTTCAATGAGAAACTCCACCCATTCTTCTGTCCCTGTGTTAATGATGGTGGTGAAAACTCTGCACCTCTGATCATCTGTCCTGTCAATCAATCAGTCTAATCCTGTTTCCATGGTGAAATTGGATTAATTACAGATTAATCTCAACATTTAAGCCGACACAGAGAAGAAGTCCTAAAAACAGAAGCGAGCAAACTGCACCTGCTGATGAAGACCATGAGATACGGTCTGAAGCTGCAGAACAAGCCAGTAAGCTGAGCTTTAGTTGATGTTTTGTTAAAGTGTTTTCAAGTTGAAGAAAATGATCCATTTGAGGAAGTCCAGTGTGAGAAAGTAGAAACTCTCCTTTTCTTTTCTTTCAGTGTTTAAAGGCACAGACATTAAAGCAGATACTGTATACGGATATGAGTACAAATGTACTGTTAATATTTGATTCTTTTCATTCAGCTGGTGTTAAAGATCAGAAACAGGATGGAGAAACTGTTCTGCTGTTTTAACATGTACAACACGCTTGTTCAGAATGACATGAATAAAATATGAACTTTTATTGTCTCCTTTGATGGTTTCTCTTGGAAGGCTAAATCCCTAAAGTTCAGTGAATGTCAGAAGAGCTCATCTGATCCCAGTGTCCACATTGTTATGGAGTAATTTACCTTTGCAAAGCGGTCAAACAGCAGCACAGAATACATAAGCTGTCTGCTTGGTATTTGACAAAGGATCTTATCTACCTGCCATGGTCCCAGAATATAATCAGAACTCTCTAGGATAAAGGATAATTTGTACAGACAAGTACATCTTTGTAATCGAAGATCATGTAAAGACAAAACATGGTCCTATACATCATTCCATTCAGACAGGACAGCTTAACACAGAGAACAACAGAATGTTAAAATTTCCATCACATTTCCCCCTTTTGATCATCTAGTGATCACACAGGTATAAACATCAAACGTAGAAATCTATCCATAGTTCAATCCAGGCCCTCACTGTGTGTCATACAAAAACCATATTGTGTGTTCTTGTGTAGCACAGGGAACCCTAAGTGTATAGCAATCAATAAGGAGAATGACAGTACCAACGGCATAGGGTCTCAAAAGGAAGGACTCTGGACGTAAAAGTTCAGTCAGGTTTATTTACACAACAATCTTAATCGTTAGTTAAGCAAAGTCTTTCTGGTGGGCTCGGCCTTCCAGGTCAAGTCCAAACTTTGGGGTCTTGAGTTTCTCTTGTTGTCTCGTGGCCAACTTCACCTCTCTCTCAGCTCTGATATTCTGGCAACAGAGAACAAAAGGGTTAAATGCAAGGTGGGCACAGAGGACTAGTGGTGATGGGCTTAACTTGGGAGACATGGAACACATTATGAATTTGCATGTTACGAGGAACCTTGAGATGGATCAAAACTAGATGATCACAGAGTCAATTTCAAACGGGCTATGCTTGGTATAGAGCCAAACTTTCTGACCTGGTCGATAGTTGGGTGCCAGTGCCAGTGTTGATCGGCCAGACATTTATTCTTTGCCTTGGTCCGTAGCAGTGCTGTCAGGGTTGCCTGCCATACCCGCCGACAGCAGTGAAGGTGATGCTGGACCGACGGAACCATTAACTCTCCTTCCACTGCAGGAAACAGTTTGGGTTGAAAACTCAAGGAGGCCTCAAAAGAAGATACACTGGTGGCTGTGGAGGTCATGAAGTTATGGACATATTCTACCCAGGCCAATTGCCTGCTTGGCCAATTGGCCAAGTGGACTGCTTGGACGAGGCAACACACAGGAGGGTAGCCTCCGGGTCTTGGTTGGCCCTTTCAGCCTGGCAGTTGGTCTGCGTATGAAATCCTGAGAAGAGGCTAACCTGGGCTCCGAGTGAGGAACAAAACTCGTATGAGTGTGGGCGGGTCCTCGTCTGGACATGGAAGCCAAAGGGCACAGATGTGGGAGAACACACTCCAGTTTCTTGTGCTGCAAACACATTTTACAGTCCAAACCAAACTACTGCAGCATCTGTGTGCAGCACAGAGGTAAACACAAACAGTGATTATGAGCAAGACGACAAGTACACACTTCCATCCATCCATTCTCTTCCGCTTATCCGGGTTCGGGTTGCGGGGGCAGGAGCCTAAGCAGAGAAGTCCAGTATTCCCTCTCCCCAGCCACCTCCTCCAGCTCATGTGGAGGGACCCCAAGGCGTTCCCAGGCCAGCTGAGAGATATAATCTCCCCAGCGTGTCCTGCGTCTACCACGGGGCCTCCTCCCGGTGGGACATGCCCGGAACACCTCACCCAAGAGGCTGCCAGGAGGCATCCTAATCAGATGCCCGAGCCACCTCATCTGGCTCCTTTCAATGTGGAGGAGCAGCGGCTCTACTCTGAGCCCCTCCCGGATGGCTGCTGCCTTATCTCTAAGGGAGAGGCCAGCCACCCTTCCAAAGAAACTCATTTCTGCCGCTTGTATTCGCAATCTTATTCTTTTGGTCACTACCCAAAGCTCATGACCATAGGTGAGGGTAGGAACGTAGATCGACCGGTAAATCGAGAGCTTCGCTTTTACACTAAGCTCTCTCTTCACCACGACAGACCGGTGCAGCATCTGCATCACTGCAGAAGCAGCCCCGATCTGTCTGTTGATCTCCCGCTCCCTTCTCCCATCACTCGTGAGCAAGACCCTGAGATACTTGAACTCCTCCACTTGGGGCAAGAACTCATCCCCGAGCCGGAGGGGGCACTCCAGCTGAGGACCATGGCCTCAGACTTAGAGGTGCTGATTCTCATGCCAGCCGCTTCACAATCGGCTGAGAACCGTTCCACTGCGAGCTGGAGGCCACCACCTGATGAAGCCAACAGGACCGCATCATCTGCAAAGAGCAGATAAACACAGTATTGTATCTTTTTAGACAATTGATTTTTATGGTATTTTTTTTTAATTAATTAATTAACTTTTTCTTATTCATTGTCTTTTAATGTTGTTTCTGATTTAAGTGTAGTTCTTGGGGCTACATACTTTAATGTACTGCACTTTGGTAAACATTGTTTACAGTGTGCTATACAAATAACCATGACTTGACTTGTCTGCAAGGGTCCTCCAGGTGGCGCTGCTCCTCTCCTTTTCTGTACTTTTTCTCTTCCTGGAAGCTCTGGAAAACTTTTTGACCAAGAAGATGTTACATTTTTCCATGGTATCACTTCATAATACAGCCTATGAGTAAGGGTGTAATCCCTCAGAATTTCCATGGATTTTGCTTGAAATTACAGTTCAATTATATTTGCAAATAGCAAATAGTTGGAGGCAGATGCAGCGCTTGAGAAAATTATTGGACCACCTGCCATAAAATGAAGAAAAGAAAAAGACTTTAGAAATGTTTTTGAAACCTGTTTAAAAGTAAAAATTCTAAGTTTCAGCAGGTGACACTAATACATTAGTCTGAAACACACACACACACACACACACACACACACACACACACACACACACACACACACACACACACACACACACACACACACACTACAGAACCAGTTCACGTTCTGGCCTAAGCCTAATTACGGCTCACAGTCACCTCCCACAAAGAGACAGTGTGGGCATATTATACATTGCCTGAATCCTTGGAGTCCTGTGATTATTACAGTTGTTGCCTCTTGTGTCCCAGAAGTTCCTGGATGTCACAGGGCTAAAAGAAATTCTTTAATTTAGGCATAATTGTGTGAAAATTTGTATTACTTGTGGTTTAAAGAGCTCTAGGGCCCTCTATGTTGGTCATAGAGACCCAATGCCTGACTTAAATGAAAGCCAAGTGGGTCCCCTTTAAAATGATACCAAACACTATATTCTAGACTTTTGACAAATGTCCATACCATGAGCCTGAATCAGATATACACCAGTGCCAAAAAACAGAATTTGTTTTAAGGGGCTGTTAACTTCATGAGCTGATAACTATTACTAAGTTACCACTTTGGAAGGGCTATCATACCAAAATGTCATCTACAGACATGTAGCTTTTCAAAACTTATGATTAGGTTTTGCCACCCTGAGATGAACCAAAAGTGAAATTTTGGCCTCTCGCCCATGCACTATAAAGGGCTACATCCAGAATTGAATTTATATCCTTCTTACATACAAGGTCTTGAATAATCAGACCCCACATTATCTTAAAGACCGTATCACGCCAATAGAGCACTTCACTCTCAGACTGTTGGCTTACTTGTGGTTCCTCGGATACTTCAGAGTAGAATGGGAGGCAGAGCCTTCAGCTTTCAGGCCCCTCTTCTGTGGAACCAGCTCCCAGTTTGGATTCAGCTTGGACACTTTAGACTGCTGGGTGGTTCCTATGATGCACTGCTTCTGTTTCCACTTACCTCTTTTGCACAAATGTGCACATTTAAAAAGGTTTCATGTGTCTCTTTGGTCTGAATAATGCTGTGCCCCCCCCCCCCCCCCCCCCCCCCCCCCCCACAACAGCTCTTGTAGCAAGTTGGGGCAAACGAAGAGCCTGAGAAAACAGAACTGAGTCTGTTTGGCTTGCTGTTACATTCACATGAGGGTGCAGCTTTTGAGCAGAACAGAGTTTGAGCTGTCAAATCAAACTGAGAATATGAAGCTGCTGAGCCAGCACCTCAAACCTCCAGAAAAAGGAAGAGCAACATCTGAAAGATGAAAACTTCAGCATTAGAATCCAGAATTGAAAGTTAAAATGAGAACATCTCACAGATGTCTGCTGCTCTTCCAAGGAGCATTTAACTGAGCTCATCCAGCCTTTCTCAGCAGCGCAGCAGAGCTTCTGTCCAACACTGGTGAGTACAGATGATCATAATTGCACTGTTTTAAAGTTCAAATCTTAATCGTCCTCTCTTTATAGCATATAGACAGGTTGCAATTTACCTGGATTGTATATGTAAAAAATTTAGATCTTATGAAAATCCACCACCTCTGATTTTAGTGCTGCATTTTGAAGCAGTCAACAGCACAAACAAACAATAAATATGAAACTTATTTTCACTTTCTTGATCCGATGACAGCAGACCCGACACTTCGAGCTCATTAAGTCCTTCAGCACTGCCAATTCAGAGTAAAAAATGTTGTTAACTAAATCAAAGAGAAATGAACAGGATTCAGAGCATCACTATTATAATAAAAAATCTCAAAAATATTCCTGCTGTGTCTTAAAGACATCAGAGTTGCCGACAAAGGTCAGCTGTGCAGCTTTTTCTTTCTACTTGTTGAACTGCAGCTCTGCTCAGAGGCTGCTGTCTGAGACATCCTGCAGTTATGAAGGAGTCTCTGAAGAAATGACGCACTCAGTTTGTTGGCTTTGCAGCTGATGGTGACAGAGAGCATCCACACACCTGAGTGAGCAGATCAGTCTGACATCATTCTTTGTGTCATTCACAGTTAGAGCCTGAAGTCCATGATGCTGTAAAACACAGAGCCGAGTCATTTTCACAGAATTATTCACTCTCAAAGTCTGCTGCTGATCTCAGTAAATCTCAGTCTAAATCTTCATGTGGGTCAAAGAGGGCAACGCAGAAAAAGTCCGTCATCAAAGCAGACTGTTTTCTTATGAATCTACTGCAGAGGGATAGTTTTTATTTTTTAAATGTCAGCATTTTGTGCTGTTGAAGTTTGAGATGATTCCACATTAAATATTGAAGTTAATGGCACAGCTGGCCAAACAGCTGAGAGAGGAAGGAGGATTTAATTCTGGCAGGTTAAACTGTTTGTATTGTTAGTTTGATTGGAGTTTTTAGAGCAGTCTGAACTTTTGGCTCACAGGGATTAATTTTACATACACTGAGCTCATGTTTAACATGAACATCCACCACTGGAACAGGAGATATGTGACAGGAAAGAAGGGAAAGCAGAATAGGTCCACTTTAAATAGAATTCAAACTGAATCTGAACTCAAATCAGTTTCTTTTCTTTCTCACTCAGAGTGCAGACATGTCTGCTGCCAGCTGTCTTCTATTTGAAGATCAGTTTCTGTGCTCCATCTGTCTGGATGTGTTCACTGCTCCAGTCACCACACCATGTGGACACAACTTCTGCAAAACATGCATCACTCAGTACTGGGAGGATAATTTCCCATACAGATGTCCCCTGTGTAAAAAGGTGTTCTACACCAGACCTGAGCTGCACATCAACACTTTCATCTCTGAGATGGTTGCTCAGTTCAAATGTGAAGCTCAGCAGAAAGCCAGCAGCAGCAGCTCAGAGCAACAAGCTGCTAAACCAGGAGAAGTTCCCTGTGACGTCTGCACTGGAACCAAACTGAAGGCCCTGAAGTCCTGCCTGGTGTGTCTGACCTCCTACTGTCACACTCACCTGGAGCCTCATCTGTCAGCTTCATGTCTGAAAAGACATCAGCTGATTGATCCTGAGGAGAACCTGGAAGGCAGGATGTGCATGAAGCACGATAAACCTTTGGAGCTGTTCTGTAAGACCGACCAGACGTGTGTCTGCGTGCTCTGCTCTGTTGTAGACCACAAGACTCATGAGTTTGTTCCTCTGAGAGAAGAATATGAAGGAAAGAAGGCAGAACTGGGGAAGACTGAGGCTGAAATTCAACAGATGATCCAGAAGAGACGACTGAAGATTGAGGAGATCAAAGAGTCGGTTAAGATGAGTAAAGATGCTGCAGACAGAGAGAAAGCAGAAGGTGTTCAGGTCTTCACTGCTCTGAAGGAGTCTGTTGACAGAGGCCTGAACGAGCTCATAAAGCAGATCGAAGACAAACAGGAAACAACAGAGAAACAGGCTGAAGGTTTCATCAAAGATCTGGAACAGGAAATCTCTGAGCTGATGAAGAGAAGCTCTGAGGTGGAGCAGCTCTCACGCTCTAAAGACCACCTCCACCTCCTCCAGAGCTTCTCAACCCTGAAAGATGCTCCACCCACCAAGGACTGGACAGCGGTCAGTATCCACCCACCATCATATGAGGGGACTGTGGTAAGAACTGTGGATCAGCTGAAGAAGTCACTCAGTGAAGAGTTTGAAGAACTGTTTGAGGCTGAGCTGAAGAGGGTCCAGCAGTATGCAGTGGATGTGACTCTTGATCCTGATACAGCAAATCCTAAACTCATCCTTTCTGATGATGGAAAACAAGTTCACTGTGGTGATGAAGAGAAGAAACTTCCAGAAAACCCAGAGAGATTTTCTGAATGTGTCAGTGTTTTAGGAAATCAGAGTTTCTCTTCAGGCAGATTTTACTTTGAGGTTCAGGTCGAAGAAAAGATCGGCTGGTTCTTAGGAGTGGTCAGAGAGTCAGTCAACAGGAAGAAACGCATCAGACTGGATCCTGAGAATGGTTACTGGATTGTAGCGGTATATGAAAATAGTCATGTAGCTCTCAATGACTCTTCAGTCCGTCTCTCTCTTCAGTCTCGTCCTGAGAAGGTGGGGGTGTTTGTGGATTATGAGGAGGGTCTGGTCTCCTTTTATGATGTAGGTGATGCAGCTCTTATCTACTCCTTTACTGGCTGCTCCTTCACTGAGAAACTCCACCCATTCTTCTGTCCTGGTCTTAATGATGATGGTAAAAACTCTGCACCTCTGATCATCTGCCCCACAGTCTGTAGCTCTACATGAATACACTTTGTTTAGAGCTCAGCTTGATTTGTTTAACATGGTTTATATTTATGCCTTTAGTGGGTTGAGGTGTCAGAAAAAAACAAGGTCTGTTAACTGTGAGTTCAGGTTTTAGCAGGTGACTTTGTACAATTTTTTCTGAAACACACACACAGGTTTCCATCTGGTGTGGGGACCAAGTTTTTAATCATAGATAGATCACTTTATCACTTTAGGGAAACTGACATGTTTGTGCAGTAGCTTGAGGTACAGAAAAGCAACACTGTGCAACACAAAAAATATATATAGTTTATTGTCAAGGATGACACCAACATATTGACTGTTGATGGTAAAAGGGCTGATCATTGTTCTCTTGCTCCTGAAGTTCACCCCTACCTCCTTAGTCTTGTTCACACTGAGCAGCAGATGGTTCATATCACACCACTCAACAAAGCTATTCATCACCTTTCTGTACTCACCCTCCTGACCATCCCTGATGCATCCAACCACAGCAGAGTCATCAGAAACCTTCTGAAGATGGCACAGATCTGACCTGTACTGGAAGTGGTGTACAGGGTGAAGAGGAAAGGTGAGAGTCCTGTTCCCTGTCTGCTCCAATGTTACTGACTAAGACCTCAGATCAGCATGCTCCCAGCTGCACATACTGGGGTCTGTCAGGTGGTCTTTGACCCAGGTGATCATGAACTTGTCCACCTGAATTCTTTCCATCTTCTCTCCCAGTCTGATGTGTCTCTGCCAGTGAAAGAAAGCAGTGTTTTCAGGTAAAACCAGTTTAAGACTTTGCCCCATTCTTTCAAGTAACCTTTTGAGGTCACCTGTGCAAAGGTGTGAATCGGAGTTGAGGTGCCTGGGGAGGGAGCTCAGGACAGCATTATAGACTGTGGAAAATTGATGACATAATCCACCTCCTCTGTTCAGTGATGGTTGTTCACAGTGGACATAGATGGCTTCTTAAAGACCTATTGAGGTCTTCGGGATAGAATGGGGCTAAGACCCAAATTATTTTCAGCAGAAAACACTGATTGTAATGACCCACGCCTTCTTTCACACCTTGGCACATGTGATTATGCACATGAACAATAGAGGGTCACAACCATTATACATGCTTCCGGCAGTATTATTAGAAAGCATTGCATCAGATTTCATTGTTATGCAGATGATGCTCAGCTTTACCTATCAATGAAGCCAGATGACGCACATGAATTAGTTAAACTGCAGGAATGTCTTAAAGACATTAAGGCCTGGATGACCTCTAATTTCCTGCTTCTAAATTAAGATAAAACTGAAATTCTTGTTCTCGGCCCCACAAATCTTACAAACATGGTGTCTAACCAGATACTTACTCTGGATGGCATTACTTTGGCCTCCAGTAACACTGTGAGAAATCTTGGAGTCATTTTTAACCAGGATATGTCCTTCAATCCACATATTAAACAAATATGTAGGACCGCTTTTTTGCATTTGCGCAATATTTCTAAAATTAGAAACATCCTTTCTCAGAGTGATGCTGAAAAGCTAATTCATGCATTTATTACTTCTAGGGTGGACTATTGTAATTCATTATTATCAGGCTGTCCTAAAAGCTCCCTGAAAAGCCTTCAGCTGATCCAAAATGCTGCAGCTAGAGTACTGACAGGGACTAGAAAGAGAGAGCAGATTTCTCCCATACTGGCTTCTCTTCATTGTCTCCCTGTTAGATCTAGAATAGAATTTAAAATCCTTCTCCTCACCCACAAGGTCTTGAATAATCAGGCCCCATCTTATCTCAAAGACCTCATAGTACCGTATCACCCCAACAGAGCACTTTGCTCTCAGACTGCTGGCTTACTTGTGGTTCCTAGGATACTTAAGAGTAGAATGGGAGGCAGAGCCTTCAGCTTTCAGGCCCCTCTTCTGTGGAACCAGCTCCCAGATTGGATTCAGGAGACAGACACCCTCTCTATTTTTAAGATTAGGCTTAAAACTTTCCTTTTTGATCAAGCTTATAGTTAGGGCTGGATCAGGTGACCCTGAACCATCCCTTAGTTATGCTGCTATAGGCCTAGGCTGCTGGGGGGTTCACATAATGCACTGTTTCTTTTCATTCACCTTATTTACTTTGTTTGTACTCCACTCTGCATTTAATCATTAGTTATTATTAATCTCTGGCTCTCTTCCACAGCATGTCTTTTGACCTGTCTCTCTCCGCTTAGCCCAACCCCTCACAGCAGATGACTGCCCCTCCCTGAGCCTGGTTCTGCTGGAGGTTTCTTCCTGTTTAAAGGGAGTTTTTCTTTCCCACTGTCACCAAGTGCTGCTCATAGGGCGTCGTTTTGACTGTTGGGTTTTCTCTGTATTATTGTAGGGTCTTTACTCACAATACACCGACGGCTTTCAGATAAGAGGTGAAACGCCTTCAAGAAACCTAAAAAAGAACACCAGTCATCGAGCCCCAACCTGCCTGTCAGTCTCCTGTTTCCTTCTCCCGTCACTGGTGAACAAGACCCTGAGATACTTAAACTCCTCCACCTGAGGCAGAGACTCGTCCCTGAGCCAGAGTGTCTCAAGACTCGAGAAAAAATGATCTTACAAATATTAGAAACAGATTTAACACTGCTGGCTGTGAGGTTAAAGAAGCACTGGTTAAAACCCTGATTATGATGATATAAAAGAAACTCTTGCAACCAGCCTGTTTTTTTATGGCAAAATACTTCAGAATGACAATGACTTATAAAGCTCTCTGCATGGTGTTCAAAGATGTTTCATACTTGGGATGATGGGACATCTTTAGCAACAAAATCCATTTTTGTTTGGTTTTCATATTTGTAACCATATTTGGATAACTTTCTTCAACTTGTTTGCTGTAAGTTTGATGTGTATTTGCAAACAGAAGTCAGGTCTTCAAGCTCATTTAAAGTTTTAAAAAGCCTTGAGCGTGAAAATGAAGTCAGGTGTGTGTGGCTGTCTTTCACAGACTGACGCTGAAATGAACGCTCAGTGCAATCTGAGGTCTTCAGCTTTGATACTTTTTCTGTTAGTGTTTTTTAAGCAGCCGAATAAAAGCCACGCTGTTGATGAAGCAGTCATATGCAGGACTGTGTTGATATGTTGATGGGTTATTTCAGTTTTTAAACTTTTCCAGCTGCTATCAGAGTTTCTCCTTCTATTGAGCCATAACGGCTCCTTTAAAACTGGGTCGCGTCTGTCTCGTGTCCAGTCTTGCTTCAGGGTCAGAGTCCAGAAGTGAAACTGAAAGTGAAAGCTGTAAACTGTTTGTCTTCAAGGAGCATCAAACTGAGCCACGCAGCCTTTATCAGCAGCACAGCGGAGCTGCCATCTAACACTGGTGAGTACAGATGATCACGATCAGCTGTTTTAGAGTCCAGATACAGATCCTCCTCTTTATATCCTATAAACAGTCTGCGATTTGTTAAAATAGTTTTAAATCCAAAGTGAGGTTCTAAAATATAACAAATATAATCACACTAATAATCAGATGCAGATAAATATGATTATTTATATTGCATTATATTTTATATGCCAACTTGGGATATACAAATTTTAAGAATAATAATGGGAGCTGATTTTTCGCTCTGCGCAAGCAATAATATCAGAAACTTTCACTTTCAGCTGTGTTAATCTGTGACACTGCTCGGTGGGAAAATCCCAATCCTGTTCCAAGGCTGTTTCCATGAAGCGGAGTCACAGCGTCAAGAAATAAAATGACTCATAAAATCCCACAAATATTCCTGCTGTGTGTCAAACACTTGTAGTAATATTTAGGTCAAAAGTCACGCGCCAGAAAAAACATAATCAGCGCAAATAAATTCAACGCCCAGAACTCAGCAGCCGCGCGCACAAAGAAGCACTGCGCACGCGAGTGTCTGCTGTGCGCGCGCTGCTGCAGGTTCACGCTCTCGTGAGGAAACTTTAGAGCGCGTTACACCGTAACAGAGCTTTTTTAAACCGTATTTGCTCACAATCTGGAGAATAAAGTTGGCCGAATTAACTGTGGGTAGTTATTGTTTTGTGTGGAGCAGCGGAAATACTGCCAACTGTCAGTGGATTACTTTGATGCTGAATAAATCTTTAAAACCGAAGGATTCAAAGGCAGGTTCTGAAGCCTCTGCACTGCTGTCCCGTTAATCTGTTGTACAGCATCACATAAACTCATCATAATGAGGAGCACACATCATTCTAAGAAAAAGGAAATATAGCGTTATTTATAGCAGAGGTCCCCAACCCTCGGTCTACAGACC
Source organism: Amphilophus citrinellus (assembly GCA_013435755.1). Lineage (NCBI taxonomy): Eukaryota > Metazoa > Chordata > Actinopteri > Cichliformes > Cichlidae > Amphilophus > Amphilophus citrinellus. The sequence goes on along the minus strand of JACBYM010001170.1, from coordinate 46,579 downwards.
ATTTGGTACCAGGCCACACTGAAAATAAATAACTTACATTATTTATGCATTATTATTTATTATTGGAGTCTGAACGTTTTATTTTGAAAAATGGGCGGATTCACTGTTACATCCATCTATGACTCACTCACTCACTCACTCCTTTTTTTTTTTTTTTTTTTGCCTGTCTGACAGTTTTTACAATCAGAATGATGATCCGAATGCACTGGTGTACCAGACATATTTGATTTTACAAGAACAGCTCTATAAGTTTTCTATAGGCTACTCTTGTTGTATATGCATGTACATATACATACATACAGACAATCTTGCTATCGTTTGTAGTAATGTGTGTGTGTTCCTCTGTCATGGAACATACTCAATAATGAGGGCAAGACGCTGCAACCATGCCCCTCAGGGTCCAGAGGCAAACAGGGAAGGACAGAGGGGACCCGGTCCATTCACAGCCCACCAGGAGCTCAGAAGACCAGAGGCCACACATCCTGATGGCAACTGTGCACCCACCCCAGAGGAGGAAGGAGGGAGACCCCAGACAGCGCCCCCATGGTCAAAGGGCAAGAGCCCAGAGAGCCAGAGGCAATGAGCTTTGACCGTCCTTTCCAGCACCCTGGCATAGACCTAACCGGGGAGGCTGAGGAGTGTGATCTCCCGATAGTTGGAGCACAACCTCCGGTCTCCCTTATTAATGATGGGGACCACCACCCTGGTCTGCCAATCCAGAGGTACTGCGTGTCAACCAAGACAGCCCTACAACATCCAGAGCCTTCAGGAACTCATTGTGAATCTCATCCACACCAGCGGCCCTGCCACCAAGGAGCTGTTTAACCACCTCAGTGACCTCACCCCCAGTGATGGACGAGTCATCCTCCTCATCCCTAGACTCTTGCTTCCAATACAGAAGGCATTTCGGTGGGATTAAGGAAGTCCTCGAAGTACTCCTTCCACCACCTGACTATAGCATCAGTTGAAGTCAGCAGCAACCACCTGCACCATAGACCGTCTGAGTAGAGCACCACTTTCCCCTCCTGAGTCACCTGACAGTTTGCCAGAATTGCTTCAAGGCTGTCTGAAAGTCTTTTTTCCATGGCCTCACTGAACTCTCCCCACACCCGATTTTTTTTGCCTCAGCCACTGCCTGAGCTGTGTTCCACTTGGCCTGCCGGTACCGTCAGCTGCCTCCGGAGTCCCACAAGCTAACCAAGCCTGACGGGACTCCTTCAACTTGATGGCTCCCTTCACCTCCGGTGACCACCATCTGGTTTGGGGGTTACCACCACCACAGGCAACCACAGCTCTGAGCAACAGCCTCAAAAATTAAGGCGTGGAACATTGTCCATTTGAACTGAGTAGCTGTGTCCAAATTCAGGGCCACATCCTTCGAAGGACCTGGCCTACGTAGACCAGGTCCTTCATAGTCCACAAGACTGCAAAGGCTGGAAGTGAGCGGCTGTGAAATTGGACAGTCTAGCCTTCATATCAACATCCCCTGCCCTCACCTCATCTAGGTGTAGATGCCTAGCACCCGTGACCACAGCTGTGAAAAAGAAGTGGTTATAATGGAGCCGAACTTTTGCTCCGTTTTTGTGGTTTAATTTTAAATTCTTGAATTCAAAATACGCTGTTAAAACAAGCATAACACATTTCAATATCAAGGAAAACAGCTGAGTGAATGATTAACTTCCTATTAATCACTCACTCAGCTGAATGATTAACTGGATAGGTTTATTCAACATTAATGTTGAATAAACCTATCCAGTTATGAAGCTGAACTTTAATCTCAGTCAAACCATTTTGCTCTGGAACAAATGAACCACTGAAATAAACCAAACATGACCCATTAGAGATCACCTGAGTGAATTAAATCTGTGTTTAACTTTCAGTCAGCAGCAAAAGCCAGTGGGGGTTTGAAAAGGATGTGCTGGTGAATCACACATTCTCTCCGGGTATAGCGAGCCTCGATATCCCAGTTTGCCGCTGGTAGAACAGCGGCAATGGATGTCGGCTTGGAAAACGTTGGAGCACTTTTTGCAGTTAAGTGATATCTTGCTAAAACAAGCAGATATTTGAGGTTCCTATTCTCCACCATTGTTGTGTTTGAGTTTTGATGCGCAATACATCATGGGATATGGTAGGCCACGAAGGATACACCAGACCTGTCCTTCAAATTCGAGAAACAAAGGACGCATTCGTCGACCGCATTTGGAGGAGCTTTCGATTTTGGATAGCCTTCGTTGCCACGCTGTGATGTAATCGGCCTACAAATGTGGCCTTTGAAGGATGCGGCCCCTGAATTTGGAGACCCTACGAGAGGGACAAGTCTCCAGACAACAGAGCTCTTGGGATCACTGGGACACACAAACCCCTCCACCATGATAAGCTGGCAATTCATGGAGGAGAGGATGAATTAAAAGTTGATGCACTAACAGTACTGATCAGACTGCATCTGTTGGACTGAGAAAAAGAAGTTTAAACCTTTCATCTCTAATCTCAGGGTCGGGAAAGCTGACCTCTTGGTGCCTGATACACCTGTTGGGGATTTAACTGAGTCCATCAGGTTTTCCTCAGCAACACAGCAGAGTCTCTACAAACAGTGGTGAGTGCAGCTGATCACAAAGCAGAAGAGAACTTTTATTGTGAAGCAGTGAGAGGAAGTGCAGTGTGTTTGCCACTGAGTAAGCAGAGCTTGGTTAGCAGAGCTGTTCTTCAATTCATACAGCTGATTTACTGCTTGTGTCTCTGTGTGTGTCCAGTGAAGTGTAAATTACAATGTTAATCACTGTTTATATGAGGTTAGAATAATGTAGATATTGTGCAGGCTGAGGTGGACAGTGCATTTATCTGTGTTTGCAGCATTTATTGGCTTCTTATGTTCTTATGGTTAGGTAACTTAGGTAGATGATGTTGCCTTTGTGAACAATTTCTTCAGTTTCTAGTGAGGATTACTTTTTGGTGTGGATTACTCTGCTGTGCTGTGCACAGGATATTGTGTCTCATATCTTCTCACTGTGCTGCATTAAAGAGCAGTAAACCTTTCAGCTGTGCAGATATTCTTTGTCTTCAGTCTTGAGGGAACACAGGACAGCATCCTAACCAGGCTTATAACAGTGCAGCCAGCATGTCAGTGTTGAGCCTTCACCAGAGTTTTCCTTCTACTGACGTTCATTCCTCGTCTCTCTCTTCTCTCTTTACCAGTCATAGTCCCAACATATGAAGTCCCACCTGTCACCTCCACACTCCTGTTACCTGCTCTCTCACTGCCTCCTAACTGCCATCCACCTTTCTCCTTCTATTGTCTTTAGCCAACAGTAGCACAGTTTCCACCAGCACCCTGTTGCCCAAAGGCACCAGAAGCGGTTGTTAACCTGATCCGACATGGAAGGGTTACTGATGAGCTGTGTGTTTGATCTGGCAGTGATTTTTAGGCCGGATTACCTTCCAGATGCAACCCTGCCCATTTATATGGGCTTGGAATCGGCAGTAGGTGTGCACTAGCTTGTGCACAGCTCTCAGCGGAGACGGACGCACTGTTCTTCTCTCCCAAATCCTGCTTTGCTGCTTTAGAGCCTCTCTTCAAACAACTTCCGAACTGGAATTTATAATTTTGGATCTGGTCAGCTGATCTCTCAACGCCATTGTTTTTGATCGAATTTTCACCATGAGGAGATTGGGGGAAGGAGAACCCTATTCCCTCTTATTAAGTGACATTCCAGCTGGCTACGTTATGGATTCCTGTGTGGTGTGGAAGATGATGTGCCTGACCGTATTGTCGATGGAGGACATACACATTTGGATTATTGACACTGGGATTTCTCCAAATTGGACCTGGAGGTACCTGGCTTGTCATTGCAATTCAGGAAGTCTGGGCAGCTGTCTGGACCTTGGTAAGGCTGCTTATGAAGGGAATGCAGAAAGGTTCAGACTCAAACTGTCATGATGAGGGCTAAAAGGACTCAAGGCAGGGATTCCGGGTTAGAGTTTAGTCAGTGTTTATTTACAGGGTGCAAAGGAAAGGTGAAAAACAATGGGTATGTTGTTTTCTCTTGTCCGGGGAATCCACTCTCACTCCACCCTGACCCTCTCTAGGGATGGTCCACAAGTCCAGAGCTCACATCCGTTTGTCCTCTAGGAATATCTCGCTTGTCCGGCTGGGCACCTGGGTGCAAAAATCAAAAGCAAAGATTAACAAGAGGCAAGTGCAAAAAATACCAAGGTAGCTTGAAGGGAAGCTGTCCACACTGACTGTTGATGGCAACGATCCAGCAAAGACCAACTGTCACCGGCCAGCTTATATAGGAGACTTGATGAGCCTGCCCAGGTGTGTCTGCTTACTCCCAGGTGTGGCAGATGACGAGAGAGAGAGAGAGAGCGAGAGAGAGACACACACACACACACACACACACACACACACCGGAGGGAGAAGGGACCATGACACAAACTCAGACTCAGTATATCTGGAGCTGATTCAGATTGATTAGATCTGTTTCTGCATGGTGAAGGAATGAACCAAAAGATTCGGATGAATTGGATTTTTTTCGCCACAGAGAGGTGCCAGAAAAACTGAAGGCTGTCACCAAATTAGTCAGTACAGTTTGTACCCAAAACAAGTCATAGAATCAGAAACTTGGCTTCCTGGTGGCCTTGGACTGCCGCTTATTTCATTCTTCTCCGAGATGTTTTGTAAAAAGATGTTCTACGCCCCTGCTGTCCTGTCTTCTTCTGACCTGTGTTGGACTGATCTCCCTGACCTTGCTGCTGATGAACTCTACATCTTATCAGAACTGTTAGCTGAAGAGGGGAGTTTGAGTCAGCCCCACAGAAGCCCGTTCCCTCCCCACCCTAGTGCTCCCATGCTATATGTATGTGCTTCTTGCACTATCGCAGAGGTTTTTGCAACCTCATGCTGTGCATGTGTATATATGTATGTATACAAAGTATGCAATGATTTTTTTCCTCACTCATCCTGATATGTTTTTGCAGTTGTTTCCATCTTTGTAATGGCAGCACCTCCAGAAGGGGGCAGCATGGCCACAGTTCACCTATCTCCCCATGTTTGTTTTTTTGTCTGCTTGATGGGTGTTCTGGAATGCAATTTTATTGTACAGGGAAACACTGTTTCTATACTGTGCATATGACAATAAAGCTTGACTTGACTAGCTTGTGGCTCCCTTGTAGCACGGTAGAGGCCCCAGTCAAATAAAAAACTGTTTGAAACTGAGTGTTTAGAGCAGTCTGCAGTCTGAGCTTTTGGCTCACTGGGATTACTTTTACATACACTGAGCTCATTTTTTGAAACTCTGCTCATGTTTAATATGAACATCCACCACTGGAACAGGAGATATGTGACAGGAAAGAAGGGAAAGCAGAATAGGTCCACTTTAAATAGAATTCAAACTGAATCTGAACTCAAATCAGTTTCTTTTCTTTCTCACTCAGAGTGCAGACATGTCTGCTGCCAGCTGTCTTCTATCTGAAGATCAGTTTCGGTGCTCCATCTGCCTGGATGTGTTCACTGCTCCAGTCACCACACCATGTGGACACAACTTCTGCAGAACATGCATCACTCAGCACTGGAAGGTTAATGAGAGGTACCAGTGTCCTCTGTGTAAGAAGGAGTTCTACACCAGACCTGAGCTGCACATCAACACGTTCATCTCTGAGATGGTTGCTCAGTTCAGACGTGAAGCTCAGAAGAAAGCCAGCAGCAGCAGCTCAGAGCAACAAGCTGCCAAACCAGGAGAAGTTCCCTGTGACGTCTGCACTGGAACCAAACTGAAGGCCCTGAAGTCCTGCCTGGTGTGTCTGACCTCCTACTGTCAGACTCACCTGGAGCCTCATCTGACAGTGAAAGGTCTGAAAATGCATGAGCTGATTGATCCTGAGCAGAACCTGGAAGGCAGGATGTGCATGAAGCACAAGAAACCACTGGAGCTGTTCTGTAAGACCGACCAGACGTTTATCTGCATGCTCTGCTCTGTTGTAGACCACAAGACTCATGAGTTTGTTCCTCTGATAGAAGAATATGAAGGAAAGAAGGCAGAACTGGGGAAGACTGAGGCTGAAATTCAACAGATGATCCAGAAGAGACGACTGAAGATTGAGGAGATCAACGAGTCGGTGAAGATGAGTAAAGATGCTGCAGACAGAGAGAAAGCAGAAGGTGTTCAGGTCTTCACTGCTCTGAAGGAGTCTGTTGACAGAGGCCTGAACGAGCTCATAAAGCAGATCGAAGACAAACAGGAAACAACAGAGAAACAGGCTGAAGGTTTCATCAAAGATCTGGAACAGGAAATCTCTGAGCTGATGAAGAGAAGCTCTGAGGTGGAGCACCTCTCATGCTCTAAAGACCACCTCCATCTCCTCCAGAGCTTCTCATCCCTGAAAGCTGCTCCACCCACCAAGGACTGGACAAAGGTCAGTATCCACCCACCATCAGCATATGAGGGGACTGTGGTGAGAGCTGTGGATCAGCTGAAGGGGACACTCATCAAAGACACGAAGAAGCTGTTTGAGGCTGAGCTGAAGAGGATCCAGCAGTATGCAGTGGATGTGACTCTTGATCCTGATACAGCAAATCCTGCTCTCATCCTGTCTGATGATGGAAAACAAGTTCACTGTGGAGATGAGGAGAAGAATCTTCCAGACAACCCAGAGAGATTTTCTAAACGTCTTGGTGTTTTAGGAAATCAGAGTTTCTCTTCAGGCAGATTTTACTTTGAGGTTCAGGTTAAAGAAAAGATCGGCTCAGTTTTTGGAGTGGTCACAGAGTCAGTCAACAGGAAGGAAGGCATCCCACGGAGTCCTGAGAATGGTTACTGGACTGTAGTGGTATATGAAAATATTCATGTAGCTTTTGATGATCCTCCAGTTCGTCTCTCTCTTCAGTCTCATCCTGAGAAGGTGGGGGTGTTTGTGGATTATGAGGAGGGTCTGGTCTCCTTTTATGATGTAGGTGATGCAGCTCTTATCTACTCCTTTACTGGCTGCTCCTTCAATGAGAAACTCCACCCATTCTTCTGTCCTGGTTTTAATGATGGTGGTGAAAACTCTGCACCTCTGATCATCTGTCCTGTTAATCAATCAGTCTGATCTGTTTCCATGGTGAAATTGGATTAATTACAGATTAATCTCAACATTTAAGCCGACACAGAGAAGAAGTCCTAAAAACAGAAGTGAGCAAACTGCACCTGCTGATGAAGACCATGAGATACGGTCAGAAGCTGCAGAACAAGCCAGTAAGCTGAGGTTTAGTTGATGTTTTGTTAAAGTGTTTTCAAGTTGAAGGAAATGATCCATTTGAGGAAGTCCAGTGTGAGAAAGTAGAAACTCTCCTTTTCTTTTCTTTCAGTGTTTAAAGACACAGACATTAAAGCAGATACTGTATACGGATATGAGTACAAATGTACTGTTAATATTTGATTCTTTTCATTCAGCTGGTGTTAAAGATCAGAAATAGGATGGAGAAACTGTTCTGCTGTTTTAACATGTACAACACGCTTGTTCACAATGACATGAATAAAATATGAACTTTTATTGTCTCCTTTGATGGTTTGTTATTATCATTATGTTTCCTCTCTGATGTTCAGGCTGCATTAAGATGACAGCTGGAAATGTAAATGCAGCACTTTGAGTGAACATCCAGCAGAGGGCGCTCTGAGCCAGGCCAGCTCAGTCTCTGCTGCTGTGCTTTATTGAAACCATTTAAACTGGTGTGTGTGTTTGATTAGTGATTATTGAGCTCAACAGAGCTGCTTCAGTGTGTCACTCTGAAAGTTTATTCCAGCTTAGATTTTATTAGAAACACCCATCTTTGATTTCAGGTTACCCATTAATAGGAAGGTTTGTGTAAATTCCCAGTCAAATCTAAGACTTTAAACACACTGATCTCAAAGAGCCTCAGCTGTCTGCTGAATATCTGACAGGAACAGGAGAAATAAACTCACACAGTTATACAGAGAAATAAATGATCTGAAGGAGAAAAGAAGAGAATAAAAGAACATAATGGTCTAAAATAAGCATGTGAGAGGAGAACATGAAGACAGGAGTGTGCCCACATTAACTGAAGTATTTATATCACTAAATACACGTCCTGTAAGTATCTTCTAAAGCAAAGGGAGTCCATCATCTGCCAGAGTTTAGGACAGATTCATGGATATCAGCTGATACTCACCTTGTTGTCTACCTGCCTCTTTCACAGATGGAGGTCGATGTTTGTCTTCTGTGTCGCGTCCATTTCATGCTCCTCATGTCTGATTACTTTGTGTGATGTCATCTGTTCTCATTCAGAGATTTCCACCACACGATGAACTGAGAAATGAATCTGACTGCAGTCTGTAGCTCTACATGAATACACTTTGTTTAGAGCTCAGCTTGTTTAAACAAGCTCTGTTCATGTAATTCTAATAAGCTGAAAAGTGCAACATAAACGATAAATGGAGAAGATTTGCCTTCAAAGTAAAAGTTGGGCCTTTTGAAATATGTTGGGTTGGCACAACTTTTAATTTGAAGGTCAAAGTTCTTTTTGTGGTTTGAATCACACTTCCTGATGACTGTGTGGGCTCAGTCACCTGTTTTTAGTCAGATTTATATTTCAGTTCAGCTCCATGGATTTGGTACAGTGCAGATTATTTTACAGTCTTTGTGGATGTTTGTGTTAAGGACTCAGACAAGACGTGAACTCAAAAACAGCTTCAATGTTCAGCTCTTGTCAAAATACAATATAATACAGGAACAAATATTCCAGCACTCCAACTATTCCAGGAAAACAGAGCCATGAGGGAGAAAACTACAGGCTCCTCTTGTTGGTGTTTCATTGTTTCTTTACTTAACTTTTATTATTTATATGCATACATGTGTGATACAGAGATAAAAAAAAAGGTAGGAAACAAAGGGGAGAAAGAAAAGACAAGCACATCATCAACTGCAAGAAAACAAAAAACAGCACCAGAAAAAACAAAATTGATACACAACACAATCATGTAGTGGTGTTTGTGAATGTACACAAGTGAATGTCTGATTTTGTCAGAATGTACCTGATAATGAGGGTGAGAAACCGGATCAAACCCCGGGAGCCAGACAGAGAAAGACCCAGGAGACCCGGGCCATCCACACTGCCTCCAGGAGCGCTGAAGACCCGAGGCAACACATCACAATCGCAACTGTGTGCATACCAGAAAAGGAAGGAAGGAGCCCTCTTATGACCAAAGGGCTTGCACTGCCAGAGGCCAGCTACCCTGGCATGAGCTGAGAACAGGACCTCAGGCAGGGGCAGGACTTCGGGGGGGGGGGGGGGGGGCACGCCCCCCAGCCCGGGCCCAGAGGGGGGGATGGATGGGAGACAGGATAAGATTTCAGGTAGCCAGGCCTTTATCACGTCCATCAGCATTTTGATGGAGTTTAGGGAGCAATTTGCTGAGGCTACGTCTGCCACTCTTGCTCTAGCTACAACATGGGGAAGTCAAACACAGTTTGAAGCAACCAGGGCCAGAAAAGTTAAGGCTCACTTTGATGAACTTTCTGAAGACAGCCGCCTCACTGATGCAGAGAACTACTTTCGGTGCACGTTTTCAATGCCTGTCTTGATATTATCATCCAGCAACTGTCTCAAAGATTCACCAGCTTAAACAGAACAGTTTGAGGCAATTCACCCCAACACACAAATATCATGATATCAGGTTCTGTTTACAAATAAAGATGGATGAATGTGTGTGTTGTGTTATTGAGCAGAATGCTGGGAAACACGGCATTACCTTTGTGTGCTTGTGTAACATTGTCAATGAAGTACATTGTTTGTTCAGCTGTTTTTCACAGACACCCGCAAGGGACATGGGAAGAAAAAATAGAAGAAAAAAGGCACTTTTGTGCAACTGTTTTTATTTTAAGGCCACGAGCTTCAGCATTAATCTTGATACAACAGAGTCAGTCATCATGTTGGGGGGGTGCAGCAAAAATTTTTAATTCATAACTCAGAGTTACTGTTGCCCGTACCAACACTAAAACTGTACAAGTATGAACCTGGCTGACTGGCTCGCTCTCACTCCTTCACTCGAGAATCACCTGAACCAGTCAGGTGATTCCTTTCGGGAATGAAACAGTTGCTGCTTCGGACGTCATATGTCACGTGATTTTTTTCGCCCTGAAGCAAGCTTCGAAGCAGTGGTTCTATGGACTTGTAAGTCCAGGGTTCGAAGCATGTATAGAAGCTTCGGTTTCACACTCTCATCACTACAGATTGAACAGAAGCACTGATCAGGTTTACTGAGAAACATTCACGACTGAGCCACCGCCTCTCAGAGGCGAAGCAACAACAGAAAACGAGCGTCAGTGTCCAGAAGTGAAAGTGAAAGTGAGAACTTCAAACTGTGTTTGTCTTCAAAGTAGCATCAAACTGAGCTCATCCAGCCTTTCTCAACAGCACAGCTGAGCTTCTGTCCAACACTGGTGAGTACAGAAGATCACGATCACTTATGGCGGTTCCTGATATGGGCGACATGGGCAGCCGCCCAGGACGGCTTCTCATCTAGAGCGGCATGACCAGGGCTGGGCTGGGACAAAAAAATCGGCCCTGGCATTTTTGGCTTAGACCGGCCCGAAACTATGTCTTAGAAGCATTTGACACTGTTTTACTCTTAGTCAGTGTGGGCATACCTGTTGCTAATAATACTTTTATACTTTTTTTTTTACACTTACTTTAGTAATGCTTAAATTGCAAAGCTTTGATGTATCATTTAGTTTTTTAAAATCTGTTATTTCACCTGCTTGAGGGCTTTTTAAAACATGTTTAACCAGCACAGAGGCTACAAATTCAAACTACTGTGCAGCCTTTCAACACACCTTTAACCTAAATATCTAAAATGCTATGATGCAGCCTAAAATGCCTTAAATGGACACTTGCTGCTCATCCAACACTTCTCGGCCTTGACCGTTTGCTATTTTATCAGATTAAGGTGCCAATTTCTGCCAGATTTGGGGAAGTATGAAAATGTAAATAAATATTGATATTAATCAATCATGTAATATTGCTGCGCGCCTTGAGCTTTAGGGCTCTCAGCAGGAGGCTTTGGCCAGAACAATAAACTGTAGGGAAACTGCCGTGGACTCTCTGTGTCAGTGCTCCCTCAGCTCCCCCCCCTCTCCTCAGGTCTAGGGCAGGCTTTCGTATGTAAAGGAGGTTTCTGTGAGTCATACAAATGCAAATCAAGTACTCACCAGTACTCGCCAGTGGTCACCAGTACTCGCCAGTGGTCTACCCCTCCCAACAGTTGTAACCAGCGTATTTTTATTTTGAGATATATATAATCACATTTACATTATCATCTTTTAAGCCTTTTTCCATTACAATGTGACTACACATAAATTATACAACATTCAAACAAGACTAAACTCAGAAGAAATCATTCTAATTTATAAATTAGTATTATCTAGTTGGAAATACACTTTTGGACGTTTTCAGGTTTTGTCCCTTTTTCCAATAAGGCTGTGAGCTTCTGTCTTGTGAGCCTTTGTGTTCTGGTTCCAGTGGATTTAGTTTGTTATACTGACATCTAGTGGTAGGGAGGACTTAAAACTTATGTTCGAGGTAGGTCCTCTCTTTTATGATCTTGATTTCGCACAAATTGTGAGTATTATTTTCAGTTGGACATTTTTCTGATGAGTAGCAAGCTCATTGTATGCAGATTGACATTTTCTTATAGTTCAATGACCTCATAATCAGAGCTGGTGGTCACATGGCAGTGTTCAATCAGAAACAACTGTTATTCTTAGGTTCTTTCTTAATGTTTCAGAGTTGTCTTTAATCAGTTGTATATTGAATAGGGTGTGTGATTGGTACAAACTTAGATTGTTTCATGGTATAGGTGATTTCAATGTAACACTGTTATCATTTCTTTATCGTTATGTCAATGTCAACAGTTTCACAAAAGAGGATGTCCAATAAACAACCTCAACGTCAGCTCCTGTCTGAAGTGTTCTATTGGGCAAGTGTTTAGCTCACTGTCTAACCATGTATTCAGTACAGCACCTGGTGAGGGCAGTAGAGTGAAAAATTTGAAAATACATCAAGAACATCACGGTGGATTGCATATGCACTACGTTCTTGTGAAGTGCTAACATGTCAAGTGCGCCAGATCCTAATGAAGCGGCGAACCTGGAGGTCAGGTCTGAGTGTAGCGCTTCATCAGCAAGGTCAATGTCATCACGTCGATCCTGCAAATCACATGCAAGCCAGGCTGCAGCAGAAGCTCGTGCAAAAGCGTAAGCAGCTCACACCAGAGCAGAATTTGCAAGGCGGCAAATCGACATGGAAGTTGAAAGAGCTCGCCTTGATGCTACACTTAATGCCCTTAAAGAGGAAGGTGAAGGTGAAGCTGAAGCTGCCCTAGCTGCGGCAAAAGTACTAGAGACTGCTGCAGTTAATGAAGACAGTAAAAGTGAAGTTGGCATCACTGGGCCTCCTTTATCATCAGCTGTGTCACGACAATGCACTAATGAGTACATTAATACTCACTTCGGTCATCGGCAAGATGAAATGAAGGATTCTTCTCAGACTCGGCCTGTGGGTGCCACATACAGCAGACAACCCAATGTGCAGCCTCTCTCTTACACATCTTGCCTATTTCAAGACACTGAAGCCACCCATCATGGCAGCCTTAAAGCCTACAGTCCCTTGTCACCCCACAGCAAGAATACAATGAACACTCCTCATGGAGTCGGTGGCAAACCTACACAGATTTCCACAGACATTTCGGACGTAGCGGCTTTCCTTGGTCGTCGTGATCTTCTTTCAACAGGGGTTAAAGTATTTGACAATCGGCCAGAGAAATACACATCATGGAAATCCACCTTCTGCAACGCCATAGAAGGTTTGAATCTCAGACCTAGCGAGGAGCTGGATTTACTTACCAAGTGGCTTGGCGGGGAGTCACTTCAGCACGCTCTAAGGATCAGAGCAGTCCACATCAATAACCCAGCAGTGGGTCTTGATAGACTGTGGCAAAGACTAAATAAAAACTATGGCTCTCCTGAAGTCATAGAAGCTTCACTTTTCAAACGTCTTGAGAACTTCCCGAAATTCTCTGCTAAGGATAGTCAACAGCTTCAAGAGCTTGCTGATCTCCTCCTGGAGGTAGAAACCGCCAAAAATGAAGGCTACTTATCAGGCTTAAACTTCCTTGATTCCGCAAGAGGGATTAACTCAATTGTGGAAAAGCTCCCACATAACCTTCAAGAGTCGTGGGTTGCTCAAGGCACTAGGTACAAACAAGAGCATTTGGTGCATTACCCTCTGTTTTCATTCTTTGTAAAATTTATTAACTATCATGCGGAAATAAAAACAGACCCAAGCTTTTCCCTTGAAAGTTCTAGTGCAGCACCCCCAAAATCTGAGAGGACTCTAGAGAAACAGTGGAAAGCTAAGTTTCCCGTCTCTGCTAACAAGACAGAAATTGAAGCCTCTAAATCTGCGGATAATAAAAAGCTGGGTATGGATCCAGACAAGCTCTGCCCTATTCACAAGAAACCACACTCTTTGAAGAAATGTAGGGGTTTCAGAATGAAAACTTTGGATGAGAGGAAGAGCTTTCTCAGGGAGCATTCAATTTGCTACAAGTGCTGCATGTCAGTAACCCATAAAGCTAGAGATTGCAAGGCAGTTACTCACTGTTCAGAGTACAACAGCGATCTGCACATTTCAGCCCTTCATGATGGTCCTCCACCATGGATGATAAGAGAGTCTTCATTTCAACAGAGGAGCATGACAGAAAACAAACAGACCACAACTCCCCTATCACAACATCCAGCTGCACAGAAGTCTGTGGGGAAGGCCTCCATGGCAAGTCATGTGCAAAGGTGTGTCTAGTCAATGTGTATCCCAAAGACTGTTCTGAACAAAAGAAGAAGATGTACGTAATTCTGGATGACCAGAGTAATGTGTCATTGGCCAGGTCTGCTTTCTTTGACATATTCAACATTCAGGGACCTGTCTCTCCTTACACCTTGAAAACATGCTCTGGCATAACAAACACTAGTGGAAGAAGGGCCACGGGATTCATCATAGAAGCTCTACATGGGGGTGTACCTCTGGCATTGCCAACACTTGTTGAGTGCAACTTGATTCCCAACAACAGAGAGGAAATTCCCACACCAGAGGCTGCTACTCATTATCCTCATCTTAGACCCATTGCTGGCAAGATCCCACCTCTTGACCCGGTAGAGAGCATCGGGATTATCTCCGTTTCTTGTGGTTCTGTGAACATAACCTTGAAGGGGACCATCGTGGAGTTTCGGATGAAGGTACATGTGTTCGGTAATTGCCCATCTCCAGCAGTTGCCATCTATGGTTTGAAAAGGACAGCCATGGAAGGAAAAGGGGACTATGGAGCGGATACAAGACTCTTCGTGGAACGCCATTTTTACATCGACGATGGACTTAAGTCATTTGCTACCACGAAAGAGGCAATTGATGTGCTAAAGAAAGCTCAGTGCTTGTTGGCACAATCCAATCTGCGACTGCACAAAATAGCATCCAACAGCGCGGAAGTCATGGGAGCCTTTACAGATGAGGACCTTGCTAAAGAGCTCCAGGGCCTTGTGTTCGGGGAAGACTTTGCACCTCTGCAGCGAAGTCTAGGGCTCGGCTGGGACCTGTCCTCAGACAGCTTTACATTTCGAGTAGATCTCAGTGAGAGGCCTTTTACAAAACGGGGGGTGCTGTCCACAGTCAATAGCTTGTATGACCCGCTGGGATTTGCCACACCTGTCAGCATCGAGGGTTGCTTGATATTAAGGGACATCACTTCTATTGCCTGTGATTGGGATGCACCGCTCCCAAAGGACAGCTACGAAAAATGGCAAAGATGGAGAGTTTCTCTTCAGGACTTAACCCTTTAACACCGAATGTGTCCCATGTGACACGACATACTTCAAAAGTGCCGCCGTTCGCGGACTTCCGGCAACAAATACCGTAATACCCCTATGTGGCTGTGACGTGCAATTTCTGGGCTTTCAGGAACTGTTTGCATTTTTTCGATAGGACAAACGGTTGCGGAGTTACGGTAATACGCCAGCTGATCAACGTTCCTTTGATAAGCCGACTCCGAGCTGATACGCCACGTCTCAATCAGCTGTTCGCCGCTATTGAGGGCAAGTAACGGGCACTTCAGCAGCGATCGCCCGGCGTTAAAGGGTTAAAAGAGCTAAAGTTACCAAGGATGTACACATCACTTCCTTTGTCAAAGGCTAAAAGGAAAGTAATGTTTGTGTTTTGTGATGCATCCATCAAGGTGGTAGCAGCTGTTGCTTACCTGAGCGTAACGGACGGAGAAGGTCACAGTGAAGTCGGGTTCATTTTTGGGAAAGCGAAGCTTGCTCCAAAACCAGAAATCACAGTCCCACGACTCGAACTCTGTGCTGCGGTGCTAGCCGTCGAGATAGCAGAGCTGCTCCAGGGGGAGTTAGATACGACACTGGATGACGTGCAGTTCTTTACCGATAGCAGAGTGGTGCTGGGCTACATCTTCAGTGAGTCAAGACGCTTTTACGTTTATGTTCACAACCGTGTGCAGCGCATCAAGCAGTCAACAAAAGCAAGTCAATGGAATCATGTGTCTACCAACAACAACCCAGCTGATCATGCAACCAGGTCACTACCAGCCAACCAGTTGTCCTTTTCTTCATGGCTAACAGGACCTAACTTTCTGACTGAGGTGGCACAGAGTCGGTGTTGCAAGGAGAGTTTCGGCCTAGTGGAACCTGATTCAGATCCAGAGGTACGTTCAGAGGGCACAACTTGTGTCACCAGCCTGGCTCACAACACGTTCAGCAGTGTACGTTTTGAGCGGTTCTCTACTTGGAAGACTCTTGTGAGGTCTGTTTCACTGCTCAAACACATTGCAAAGTCTTTC
This sequence comes from Amphilophus citrinellus, assembly GCA_013435755.1. Lineage (NCBI taxonomy): Eukaryota > Metazoa > Chordata > Actinopteri > Cichliformes > Cichlidae > Amphilophus > Amphilophus citrinellus. The sequence continues at coordinate 30,683 of JACBYM010001170.1, read as the reverse complement.
AGCCGTGGATTTAAGCATGACGTCTGTCACGGCTGGCATATGTGCGACATGCATCTCGGTGAAGAGCAACTGAACCAGGCTAAAGCCACAATAATCTTCACTGTTCAGAGAGAAGCATATTCAGATGAGGTCAGATGTCTCCAGCATGGTCAGCAAATCAAGCCCGCTCAGCAAACTCCGTGTTTTCGTCGACGCAAGTCAACTTCTCAGAGTTGGAGCCCGGCTAACGCAAGCCCAGCTTACGTCAGACGAATTGCACCCTATACTCATCCCTGTAAGGCATCATGTTGCTCTGTTGTTGGTCAGGCACTTCCATAAGAGAACTTGTCACCAGGGTAGGCATTTTACAGAGGGGGCTGTGAGGGCAGCCGGATTCTGGATTGTTGGGGGAAAGAGGTTGATCAGCAGTGTGATTTTCCACTGTCTGATCTGTCGCAGGTTGAGAGGCAGACAAGAAGAGCAGATCATGGCTGACCTGCCTGCAGACCGACTGAGCACAGATCCTCCTTTCACGAACGTGGGTTTGGACGTGTTCGGTCCCTGGGTTGTTGTAACACGAAGAACCAGAGGTGGGCAAGCCAATGATAAAGGATGGGCCGTTATCTTCACTTGCATGAGCACTCGAGCAATCCATATAGAGGTCATTGAGTCCATGGACACATCCTGCTTCATCAATGCTCTCAGGCGATTCTTTGCCATCAGAGGACCGGTAAAGCGGTTAAGGTCCGACTGTGGTACCAACTTTGTGAGTACCTGCAGGGAGCTTCAGATCACGAAGAAGGGTTGTGACAACAGACAAATTGGAAGCTACCTCTTGGATCAAGGGTGTCGGTGGCTGTTCAACCCTCCACATGGTTCGCACATGGGTAGATCCTGGGAGCGAATGATCGGTATTGCACGGCGCATCCTTGACGCCATGCTTATGGAACAGGGTTCGGCAAAGCTTACGCATGATGTCCTAGTGACCCTTATGGCCGAAGTGATGGCAATAGTAAATTCAAGGCCACTCACACCAGTTTCTACAGATTTGGACCAGCCAATCATTCTCACCCCAGCTATGCTGCTCACTCAGAAAGTAGGCACAGCACCAGTACCACCTGGTCAATTCAATGGAGCGGACCTTTTCAGAAATCAGTGGCAGCGTGTCCAGAGCCTAGCTAATACATTCTGGGATCGCTGGAAAAAGGAATACATTAACGAACTCCAAGGACGTCGGAAATGGAGAACTGAAAGGCCTAACCTTCAAGAAGGAGATGTTGTGCTATTGAAGGATAGCCAAGTGAAAAGGAATGACTGGCCAGTTGCGCTGGTTACCAGGACATTTCCTAGTCAAGATGATAAAGTCAGGAAGATAGAAGTAAGGATTGTAAAGAATGGTGAACAGAGACTGTTTTTAAGACCCGTGACAGAGGTCGTTCTTCTTGTTTCTAAGGAAACAATCTAGAGGGAAATGTGAATGCATACTGTGATATACCTTATCCTATGTTATTACTTAACTTGGTATTCTACCAAGTTAGGCGGGGAGTGTTCTGGTTCCAGTGGATTTAGTTTGTTATACTGACATCTAGTGGTAGGGAGGACTTAAAACTTATGTTCGAGGTAGGTCCTCCATTTTGTCTGAAGGCACAGCAGCTTAATGAGGCATGGCAGAATCCAAATCCATCCTGTCTTTTATGATCTTGATTTCGCACAAATTGTGAGTATTATTTTCAGTTGGACATTTTTCTGATGAGTAGCAAGCTCATTGTATGCAGATTGACATTTTCTTATAGTTCAATGACCTCATAATCAGAGCTGGTGGTCACATGGCAGTGTTCAATCAGAAACTACTGTTATTGTTAGATTCTTTCTTAATGTTTCAGAGTTGTCTTTAATCAGTTGTATATTGAATAGGGTGTGCGATTGGTACAAACTTAGATTGTTTCATGGTATAGGTGATTTCAATGTAACACTGTTATCCATTTCTTTATCGTTATGTCAATGTCAACAGTTTCACAAAAGAGGATGTCCAATAAACAACCTCAACGTCAGCTCCTGTCTGAAGTGTTCTATTGGGCAAGTGTTTAGCTCACTGTCTAACCATGTAGTAGACTTTGTCATGGAGTTTTTTGTGAACCCTGAACTTATAAACTTATAAAACATATAAACATATAAAACATATAAACTTTTATTTTGCTATACATGGATTACATAAGAGATATCAGCAAAACCTTCATGAGAAAAATGTAAAAAAAAAAAAAACGGACAGTGGATGTGTGTCTTCCAGCTCATAGGGGGTCGTTTTGACTTTAGGGTTTTCTCTGTATTATTGTAGGGTCTTTACCCACAATACAAAGCACCTTGAGGCGACTGTTTGTTGTGATTTGGCGCTATATTAATAAAATTGAATTGAATTGAATTGAATTGAAATGAAATTAATTGAATTCTGTGTGGCAGCTTCCTCGCCTGTGATTGGACAATACAGATCACGTGCGGGATCACGCTGAAGGTCTCGCAAGACCAAAGGAAATCAGTGTGGTCGTTCTCTTCCGTTCAAACTGAATGGCGTTCTTTGTCAACGCTGCTTTCCTGGTATGACAATGGAATACGTCTATATTTTCAACACCCCAGAAGCTCCTCGTGAAAGCGGGCCTCTCTACCGGCCAGCTTCAACCAGCCCCGCTGCAGACGAGAAGACACTGCTGGCTGCAACTGAAAGACAAGATGGTGTCTATTGTGTAGAGACTCGATGCTCTGGACTCTAACAAAGACTCACCTACAGAAGGAAAGAGGAAAAGACGGCAGCACAATCCGAAAACTGCGGTAAGACTTGGTCGTTTCTAAAACAAAAATACTAAGAGTGGCGGAATGGTCACAGTAAGCTGACAGACGTATTGTGATTTGGTTTCATCTTATAGGAAGCAGTTTGCAGCCTGCATAACTCCCAATCCAATAAAAGCCGGTATGATCCTCTGCAGAGGTAAGAATCAGAAACAAAGCAGCAGTATTCAATGTGTGGAGGAGAGAAGAACTTAAAATGTTTTTTTCTCTTATTTATTTTCACCTTTATTTTCCACAGACGCGAGTGTGAGTGTTCCTAATGCATGGACCATGATATAATTGTGTGTAAGTATCTATTGGTGTTTTGCCTGGATATGTTTATGTATACGCTGTGTTTACGCTCTTTATTTACAATGTACAAAAATGCTTTCCAGCTTCTTGCAAAACATACAGACGGTCCGCCGCAGCTTCCGTTACAGTCAGCCTCACGTTCTGGAAAAGGCGGCAGCCATTAAAAATCCTGCCCGGTGACGTGCAAGAAGGAAGCCGGTAAGACGTGTTGGATTGTATTGTTGGTCTGCTGGATTTGTGTAGTTAGCTTGTAAATGCAGGTTTATTTTTGGGAAAAATTACTTATTGTTTTTTTTAACTTTATATAAAATCTGGCTTCTTTTGAACAACCCAAAATGTCTATAAAAAGGTGATGCAGTGAAGGTGAAAATAATTAATACTGAATGTTTATAGTTTTAGCTTCTGTAACATTTTGAGACCTAAAAGATAAAAAATGTATAATCAGTTTAAAGGTGCCTCAAGGGTTAATGACCAAAATCACTGAAGTACTTTTATCAGTGTTACATTTTTTCAAAGTACTTGTTCATTTGTCTTTTTTTCACAGGATGCAGGAGTTGGTACTTTGTCACATAACCATTGTTTTTGATGACAAAGATCTGCTATGTGTGCATTCAAAGTCAAGAGACTCAAACTTTCAGTGTAATTTCCTGATTTTTCACAATATTTCATTTAGTTTCATAATGTGTGCTCTGTGTCAACAGCTGCTGGCGAGTGTCCTGGCAGTGAAGGAGGTTGCCTTCTGGGACGGTGTCACCACTGACCTCATGTTGGATGAGGAGGATGGCGTCTCAGAGGGCGTATTGGGCTGGATTAAGACCCCCAAGCTTCCCCAGCCAGGAGCTCAGTGACCTCTGAGCCAAACTGCAAGACAGACTAGAAGCTCACCCTAAATACAACGATGCACCATAAGTGTTTGTATGCTGGACCATGCTCTGAGAGAAAGCCACCACCACATGGACCAGAAGTAGCAAAGCATTATATGTCATAATGTTTTTGTTTTCTTTATTTATATATATATATATAATATATAAAATGTGGATTATATGATGTGTGTATGTGCATATTGCTTCGTAAATAAAAAAAAAGAAATTCAAACTTGTGCCTCACAATTTGTTTCTCTTAATTGAATTCCTTTTAGTTGAGATTATTAGGATGGCATGAATACAACATAACATACAAGGTATATCACAGAAATAATAATTAAAAATAATTTTTATTACTGGGTTATTATTTATTAGGGAGGGGGCCTGTCTTTATAAAGGCCAATGGGGGACAGCTCTAGCAGCCAATCACATGTGAGTGCTGAATTGCGATGGCATTTGCCCGCGTCAGTATACGGGGACGAATATGCTTCTTTTCATGCAGTGTGACTAGCTTGTGGCTCCCTTGTAGCACGGTAGAGGCCCTAGTTGATAAAAACTGTTTTAAACTGAGTGTTTAGAGCAGTCTGAGCTTTTGGCTCACAGGGATTACTTTTACATACACTGAGCTCATTCTTTGAACCTTTGCTCATGTTTAACATGAACATCCACCACTGGAACAGGAGATATGTGACAGGAAAGAAGGGAAAGCAGAATAGGTCCACTTTAAATAGAATTCAAACTGAATCTGAACTCAAATCAGTTTCTTTTCTTTCTCACTCAGAGTGCAGACATGTCTGCTGCCAGCTGTCTTCTATCTGAAGATCAGTTTCTGTGCTCCATCTGTCTGGATGTGTTCACTGCTCCAGTCACCACATCATGTGGACACAACTTCTGCAAAGCATGCATCACTCAGTACTGGGAGGATAATTTCCCATACAGGTGTCCTCTGTGTAACAAAGTGTTTGAGACCAGACCTGAGCTGCACATCAACACTTTCATCTCTGAGATGGTTGCTCAGTTCAGACGTGAAGCTCAGCAGAAAGCCAGCAGCAGCAGCTCAGAGCAACAAGCTGCCAAACCAGGAGAAGTTCCCTGTGACGTCTGCACTGGAACCAAACTGAAGGCCCTGAAGTCCTGCCTGGTGTGTCTGACCTCCTACTGTCACACTCACCTGGAGCCTCATCTGACAATGAAAGGTCTGAAAAGACATCAGCTGATTGATCCTGAGGAGAACCTGGAAGTCAGGATGTGCATGAAGCACGATAAACCTCTGGAGCTGTTCTGTAAGACCGACCAGACATTTATCTGCGTGCTCTGCTCTGTTGTAGACCACAAGACTCATGAGTTTGTTCCTCTGAGAGAAGAATATGAAGGAAAGAAGGCAGAACTGGGGAAGACTGAGGCTGAAATTCAACAGATGATCCAGAAGAGACGACTGAAGCTTGAGGAGATCAAAGAGTCGGTGAAGATGAGTAAAGATGCTGCAGACAGAGAGAAAGCAGAAGGTGTTCAGGTCTTCACTGCTCTGAGGAAGTCTGCTGACAGAGGCCTGAACGAGCTCATAAAGCAGATTGAAGACAAACAGGAAACAACAAAGAAACAGGCTGAAGGTTTCATCAAAGATCTGGAACAGGAAATCTCTGAGCTGATGAAGAGAAGCTCTGAGGTGGAGCAGCTCTCACGCTCTAAAGACCACCTCCACCTCCTCCAGAGCTTCTCATCCCTGAAAGATGCTCCACCCACCAAGGACTGGACAGAGGTCAGTATCCACCCACCATCATATGAGGGGACTGTGGTGAGAACTGTAGATCAGCTGAAGAAGACACTCAGGAAAGACATGAAGAAGCTGTTTGAGGCTGAGCTGAAGAGGGTCCAGCTGTATGCAGTGGATGTGACTCTTGATCCTGATACAGCACATCTGCATCTAATCCTGTCTGATGATGGAAAACAAGTTCACTGTAGTGATGAGAGGAAGAGTCTTCCAGACAACCCAGAGAGATTTTCTAGATGTTTTTGTGTTTTAGGAAATCAGAGTTTCTCTTCAGGCAGATTTTACTTTGAGGTTCAGGTTAAAGAAAAGACCAAATGGATTTTAGGAGTGACAAGAGAGTCAGTCAACAGGAAGGAACACACTAAATGGAGTCCTAAGAATGGTTACTGGACATTAGCATTATATAGAAATATTCTTATGGCTCTGGATGACCGTGCAGTTCGTCTCTCTCTTCAGTCTATTCCTGAGAAGGTGGGGGTGTTTGTGGATTATGAGGAGGGTCTGGTCTCCTTTTATAATGTCGGTGATGCAGCTCTTATCTACTCCTTTACTGGCTGCTCCTTCAATGAGAAACTCCACCCATTTTTGTGTCCTGGTGGTGATGCTGGTGGTAAAAACTCTGCTCCTCTGATCATCTGTCCTGTCAACCAATCAGTCTGATCTGTTTCCATGGTGAAACTGGATTAATTACAGATTAATCTCAACATTTAAGCCCACACAGAGAAGAAGTCCTAAAAACAGCAGCGAGCAAACTGCACCTGCTGATGAATAGGGATGGGACTCTAGAACCAGTTCTTGTAGAGAACCGGTTCCCAGGAATTCAATTCCTTGGAATTGTTAGTCAGCTTGCGTATCGATTCCACTGATGTGAGGACGCATTTGCGTGATTACATCACACGCGTGCCTTATTTGGTTCGGAATACATCCAATAGCATCATGACAGAAGCGTCAAGATAAAAAGCATTACAAAATTATGTTCACAGTGTTTCAACAACAACAGCAGCTGTTTTACGCGCAGTGTGGTGTCTGTACTGCTATGTTAAATGCTATATATGTATATATGGTCTTTTCTTTAAGGTTTAAGGCAAAAAGAAGTAACCTGAGCTTTAACATAAAGGTTTGGCCTCAGCTCAAAGGAATGCACAGATGACCCCTGGCAGGCTCTCTTGCTTCCATATAAGGAATTGAGCAGATGTCCAGTATAAGGTATAGGTTGAAGTTGTTTTCATAGCCATATATGGAAAGTTAGGAATGTGGGGTGTTTCACCAACCCTATATAATCTTTGTGTTCCCTTTGTTAGGGTGTGCAGAAGATCATTGGCTTTCTCTGTCACCCAGATGTCTCGAGCGTCTGTTTTGATACTGTCTTTTTGTAATAAACCTTATGTTATTCATTGAGACTGTGTCGGCGAAGGATTTCTTCAAACACAACATTATGTCATCAAGATCAAGAAACAACAGCAGTCTGTGCACATGCAGCAAGCACAAGAAGGCGGAGATGTTACAGAGACGGTGAGCTTGGAAGGAGAGAAAGGAAACATTTTTCTGGCATCCAAAAGAGCAGCACTTTTCCCTGTAACCACCGTTAAAAACTTTACTTTGAAACAGCTGGAGGTACTTCACTAACCATCTGATCAGTAAGTGCCAACATGAAGAACAGAGCACTTTGTAGCTGCTCCATCCACCACTGTTTGTTTCACACAGCAAAAAACTGCAGTACGGAAGTTAAAATATGCAGATGGATTGTTAATACGAAAAAAGCATTTCTAATCATCACTTGATTAATCAATGGAATAATCGATAGTTGGAGGCCTATTGTGCTGTACTGCTTTCACTGTACTGTATGAATAATCTCCATCTCCTGTAACATTTAGTTGATGAGGACTGCCAGAGTCTGGCTGGCTCAGAGGCTGCTTCTCACACACCTTGCAGTTGTAGTTTATGTTGAAATGTTAAAATATTAATAGTATTAAGTTTGAAAGAGGAATTCTTATTTTTTTTTATGCCAGTTTTAATTTTGTTCTACTTTACATTAAAAAAGTTAATCAACCCAACCCATTTGTGGTATATTTTATTCACTAACCCAATGAGAATTGATAAGAGAATCGAATTGATAAGTGATATTGATAATGGAGTCGGAACCGCTAAATTCTTATCAATTCCCATCCCTGCTGATGAAGACCATGAGATACGGTCAGAAGCTGCAGAACAAGCCAGTAAGCTGAGCTTTAGTTGATGTTTTGTTAAAGTGTTTTCAAGTTGAAGAAAATGATCCATTTGAGGAAGTCCAGTGTGAGAAAGTAGAAACTCTCCTTTTCTTTTCTTTCAGTGTTTAAAGGCACAGACATTAAAGCAGATACTGTATATGGATATGAGTACAAATGTACTGTTAATATTTGATTCTTTTCATTCAGCTGGTGTTAAAGATCAGAAACAGGATGGAGAAACTGTTCTGCTGTTTTAACATGTACAACACGCTTGTTCAAGATGATATGAATAAAAATATGAACTTTTATTGTCTCCTTTGATGGTTTCTCTTTGATGGCCAAATCCTCAAAGATCAGTGAATATCAGAACAGCAGCTCAGCTGATCCCAGTCTGTACACCAAGATAAATCTACAAATTATTCTGACCAATTTTAATCCCCGAGGGGTAAAAGTCTGTTATCCTGGTCACATAAATATGACCTGAATTATGCAAACTTCATTTATTCTTTTCTCCCACTTGCAGGAAAAACAGTTTGTTCTTCCTTTCTTATGTGCAGCTGTGTTTGGATGTCATTAGGAGCTCTGCAGGTTCCTTCAACCCAGACATTTGTCAGCAAATCCTCAGCTTCATCAGATCTGCACCTTTTCTCCATGTCAGCTGAGTCTGAGGCTCCTTTAAGATGTTTGAATTCATTATGTTTCCTCTCTGATGTTCAGCCTGCATTAAGATGACAGCTGGAAATGTAAATGCAGCACTTTGAGTGAACACCCAGCAGAGGGCGCTCTGAGCCAGGCCAGCTGTTTGGTACCTCCTCGTCTCCACCATCCTCCTGCCTGTGACCTCCTCCTCCTCCTCTATAAAGTCTCCAGTCCCTCAGGTCTTACACAGTCTTATATCTGCTGTTTAAATCCTTAAAAATGAGCCCAGACCTGGTTCAACATATCCAGGATCTATTTTCCTTATCTGGCTTCTCTACCTCTGACATCATCACATGAAGGTTGTTATCATCAGGATAAATCAGCCCAGAGTTGATAAGTCTAACTAAGAGTGTGTTCACATAAAAAAGGTTTTATTCAATTCAGGAGCTCCCGAGATGTTTTCTTCTGTGTGCAGGACAGTTTTAGTCCTGTTCTTCCAGCTCCAAACCTGGTGCTGTTAAACAGTCACACTGAAGGAGGCCTACGTGCTGGTCTGAGGTCAGGTCAGAGTTCAAGGCTCAGCTGCTGTTTTAGACTGAACTCTGTTTTAAAGCTCAGAGAACAATGAAAATGTTTGAAAACTGTTTTGCAGCCAGAAGTAAAAACTAAAGAATAAAGCTGCTCCCATGGATCTGTGTTTCTTATTGATGCTCAGCAGAGAAAGATCAGAGGAAGCCCCACAGGACGGCTTTCTGTGGTTCATCCCAATATTCCAATCAAATGGATATTTGTTCCTTTGGGAGTGAAACTGTTCAAACTGTCTCTTAAAGAAATGCAGAGCTTCCTGTTATCTGCACTCTGAGGGATCTTCCAGGGATGGTGATACTATTTTCCAGAGATCTGATTGGTCCGTAGGCGCTGGTTAGGTCTGCAGTGCAGGGAGTGATGAACCTTCATAGCTCTGAAAACTCAGGGTTAAACCTGAAGTTAGCTCGCTAAGGCTCTAATCCTGCTTCAGAGAGCAGACCTGAGGCTACCATCAGCTCTGAGGAACCAGCATATCCTGCTGCAGTGACTCTTCCTGTCAGAGTCAGACTGAACTCTGCTTTGGATGTTCCTGCTTCTAACTTTGAGCTGTCTGGTAAAGATTGTTGAAGCCTTTCCTCCAGCAGGTGGAAGAAGGTACCTGCCTCTAGATTTCATTTCCAGCTCAGCTTGTTCTCCATCGAGGCCAAATTCATGAAGGCATCATGTGTGAGATCTCCTCACACGTCCCTGATGGACTGAAACATCAGTCATAGTTACACAAACAGCCAGATGTGTGCAGCTGAGCTCAGAAACATTAATAAAACATTGGAAATAGAAATATTAACCAATTAAAAAAGTTTCATCTGCAGACAGATGTAGGTGAGAGTCTCCATTAGAATAAATGTGTGTTTGGTCTCAGTCAGTGGATCAGATGATGCCTCCTAACTTAAAACCTTCATAAAGTTTAAAGGCAGAGGGAAGCCAGGCCTTCTCTGCTCTGTCACACTTTTATCATCATTTCAATGAAAATAATTCAAAAGTTGCTGTAATTCATCTCTGCTGATGCTGTGAACTCTTCTCATTTCTCACTGAGGACCTGACTGTAACATAGAATGAGTTAAGCAGCGCCCCCTAAAGGCCACGTGGTTAACATGAGGTCTAACGCAGTATTGTCTGAGAGTCTGAGTTTGTCTCATGGCTGTTTCAGCTGCTTTAAATGCTGTAAGTGATGCTCTGACAGCCTGAAGGACCGATCCAAACTAATAACTCTGTCTCTGATTCATTTAATCTTTTACTCTTCAAACTTTAATAATAAAATATTCACACATGATCTGATTCAGTTTCTCCTCCTTTCAGGTTTTATTCCTGTGGTACAAACATATTTAAAAACATCAGTAATAATCAGTGACAGCAGTCCAAGCAGCAGGAAGCAGATCCTGTGTCATCAGTTCCCAGCAAACATCTGGAGTCAGAGCTCCATGAGCTTCTGCTTCTTCTGAGCCTCAAACTGCTCTGCTTTGCTTCTGATCACTTTGATGAGCAGCGACAGACTCGGTCCATCTGCTTCTTTGGTGTTTCAGCGTCTGACTCTTTCTCCCCACATTTTCTCTGCTGTTTACTATTTCCTCCTGATCTCCACCTTTGTGGATGTGGTGTTCTGAGCATCCTCCAGGTGGTGCTGCTGCTTCTCTTCCAGGACATTCACTACAAGTATTTGGCCATGAAGATTTTGTGGTTTTCCATTTTTCCTAAAGATAAAATAGGTGTTTATTGAATAGAAGCACTGATCAGGTCTACTGAGAAACATTTATGTCCTGCTGAGGCACCGCCTCTCAGAGGTGGAGCAACACCTGAAAAACGAGCTTCTGAGTCCAAAAGTGAAACTTAAAGTGAGAACTTCAAACTGTGTTTGTTTCCAACGAAGCATCAAACTGAGCTCATCCAGCCTTTCTCAACAGCACAGCAGAGCTTCTGTCCAACACTGGTGAGTACAGATGATCACGATCAGCTGTTTTAGAGTCCAGATGTGGATCCTCCTCTTTATAACCTATAAAGCATCTGCATGATCAAGGATCACAGATCACAAACCAAAATCTGCTACTCTGACAAAAATAAAACTAAGAGTAACTCTTAGTTAATCCTGAGCTGTGATTGGCAGAGAAGTGGCAAACATTTTTCATTCTTTGGTTGTTGAACCATTTAAGAAATTATTCAGTGTGTACTAAATGTTGGGCTGAGCTTCTGACTCTCTTCTTGCTGATTTTTAACATTAATTGAAAAAAGAAAACCTAATTGAGGCCTTTAGGTGTGTCTGAGGAGGAATCCAACGTGACCACAAAGAGCAGCACAGAAATCTAGACCAACAACATTCCAACATTCATCAACGCCCTCTTCCAGGAAGCAGGTTTAGCAAAGAACTGATTTTATGCCAGAAACTGCAACCTGTCCTGAGACAGTCTGCTGCTGCTTTATGTTGATGCTCCAGGAGCGCTCTGCCACTATTGGGACATGGTAGCCTAAGGTTGTGCATTTTGGGGTGTTGACCTCAATAGAAAAACCTCTCTGTTAACATTTTTTAGATAATGTTGTATGAGCGTTTGTGTCATTCTGCACTAAAAGATCTTTTCACACTGCACTTAAGTGTCAGTCAGAAGCAGTTACTGTGTACTTTCTTGTGCATTAAAGTCTACAAAAATGTATTTAAAGTTCCTTTTTCAAACATTTGTTTTACCAGTGTGAATAAAGCACAAATAATGTGGCCACTGTTATATTTCGTAACATTTAATAATGCTGCAGTGTTGTCCTTCTGTAGTCAATAAATATTAATAAAGTTATATTACTGCCATGGACGTGCATTTTTAGTGCCATGAAGCGACTAAATAAAATTTAATTATCTGATAGTAATGACCCAATTTTCATACAACAGTCATGCCATAAATGTTATTAACATCAATATCATTTTGCCTCTCGGCTCCTCCCCCTAGCTTGGTGACATGCTTTTGAAACACCTGATTATGAACCTTCAGGCCTACATTCATGTTGATGTAGCAGCGTACAGCTGGGTCAGCATTTGATGACATGGTTAGCCTACAAACCTAGCAGGCCTGTTTAATCAAATACCAGTTATGAACTCAGTTATTCTCTAACACTAGAACCACATTAATAATTTTTTATTTTTTTTTATACAGTGCACATAATGTAATTTGTAGGAATTACAGAATAATGTACATTACTGTAAATCCATGTAGAGGATGTTCTTGGACATGTTCAGCAACTCAGCCCTTCATCAGTTTATGGTTAATCAGGCCTGCTTGGTTTCTAGGCTAACCATGTTAGCAAAGGCTAACCCAGTTATAAGCTATAAGAATATAAGAGTCTTTCCAAACATAACATCACAGTTCTACTGAGATATTTTAAGTGGCCATAAAGGGCTGGATTGATTAGAAGTAGGTAATTATTTAATTACTGACATTCCAATTAAATGTCAGTTTGCTGTTTTTGTACTTACAGTAACATTCAAGCTTTTACAATCATTTACGCGTTGAAATACAAGGATGGATACATGGTTTATGTAATGGATTTATAATCAGCTCAGGATGAAATCTATCTTTTCAACTTTGGGACTCTGTGGGCAGGAATGCAGCTGTCAGTTTCCCCACACTGGAAAAAAAATTACTGTTACTTTAGCATCATTAATTAAATCAAACTTATGTGTTTAAAGCTGTATCAAGCACATTTTTAAAAGTGGTGTGTCTGAGCCTCGACACACTTTCCACTGAATATGACTGAAATCAGTCTCAGTGGGTCGACCCAGAACCGGATCAAGGACTCACAGCCTCCATAATGGATCAGCAAACTGTGTCTGAGCCCACTTGCACAGCAGGACAGATCCAGAATGGATCAGGATTCAGACTCAGGCACGCTCAGCTCAGCGCCACTTTCATTGTTTCAGTTGAATGTTAAACTGAGGCTTTCAGGAAGCCATCATCAGTGAAGACTGATATTGGATCAAATTATTAATGTTTACACTGATAATGTTAAAGCAGAGTTTTTCTGTAAATCTCTAAGCATTTTATGTGATGATAGAAATAATGAAATTCTCTATTTATAAAAAATATTTTAAAAAATGAAGAATTATTATATATATATATATATATATATATATATATATATATATATATATATATATATATATATATATATATATATATATATATATATATATATATATATTAGGGGTGGGACTTGATTAAAAAAAATGATCGAATTAATTAGAAGCTTTGTAATTAATTAATCAAAACTAATCACATTTTAATCACATTTCAATATTTAACATGAGAAATATGAATTTAAGTTTGGTTGATAAATGAATCAATATACATAAGCTTAAACTTCACGAAGGGTGGAAAGCAAACTCCTGAAATTAAAGTTAAGCATCATAACTGGATAGTTTTATTCAACATTAATGTCTCAATATAGTTGGAAATTAATCATTTGCTCAGCTGTATTCCTTGATGTTGAAATGTGTTATGCTTGTTTTAATAGATTATTTTGAATTAAGGAATTAAAATTAAACCACAAAAAGGAGAAAAAGTTCGTTCTCGTATTACCAGCTGATTTTACACAGCTGTGCTTCACACTCATGGTTGTTAGGCGACATGAGCTACGCAGAGGTGATGGCAAGCGAAGCTGATATGAAGGCTAGCTGCTCACTTCCGGCCTTTGCGGTCTTTGTGGGCTGCGAACAACGTGGGCCGAGTCCTTCGAACGATGGGGCCGCTGAATTTTTGACATCGTGCGTCGATATAATCTGTTTGCCTGGAACTTAAGTTCCCCGTAATTAATTAATTGAAATTAATGCGTTAAAGTCCCACCCCTAATTGAAAAATGAAATTCTTTTCGGAAACATGAATGCCATATTCTCCGGACTAAACAGGATACAGACCATGCAGTCTGCTACCAGTACTCAGTTAAAAAAAACTGCAACTCCGATGGTATGGAAGTGCATTGAAGGCCTCGAGTATTTCAGCAAGACAATTATAATAAACCATATAATACATCTATTACAAGAGCATAGTGGAACTGTCCAGTTCAGCACCTGGACAGTTCCACTATGCTATTGTAATACATCTATTTCAATAGCATAGTGGAACTGTCCAGGTGCTGAACTGGCCTGTCTACATTCCAGACCTTTTACCAACAAACCGTTCCCGTCCCAACCCTGAATCGGATAAGCAGACGAGAGGCAGAGTGGCATAGAGAAGGACACTGAACAATCTACTCTCTATATAATTATATTCGTCCCACGATAATGTCATATGGTAATTATTAATGGCTCGCTGATAAATAGCGCTCCCACCATATACTACAAATCCCACTGTGCACTGCAACAGCTGCTGCGCAGGTCAAGACCTGTCCACTAACACCATTTTCCCGCATTGCCAATGACACATTGATCAGTGATCAGTGGATAAAAACATCAATCAGCACTTTTTTACAGTGGCATTTAAGCTAGCCTGACCCCCCAAAACAGGGATTTTCAAAACAGGTGGGAGGCAAAGGACTTGTTCGGTGACATCGAAGGTAAAACTGTCTCTTTTCCCTGCCTGCGATATGCGGGGAAAAGAGCGGATTGGTGGGACGGATGCGGGAGAAGATGCAGAGGGAGGGAACGATGCGGACAGGGGCGGTTCTAGGGGCGGGGCCCCAGGGGTATCTGAAATCTGATTGGCCTCCTGAAGTGCCCCTGTCCTGTCACTCATCTGTCCTTTGTCCGAGAGTGAGGATCAAATTATAGGTGGATGCAATTCCATGCCAAAACACTATTAGCGCTAATGAGCCAAATAGGAATGTCCAACGTGAATAAAGCTTACAGAAGAAAAAGAAGATTTGAACGACAACGATGCCAGTCTACATTTTGAGGAGTTTGTTGGTAATGATAAGTCATAAATCCCTTTTTACTCACAGCTGCCACATAGCTTAAGTCTGACAAACATTAAATTAAGAAGCAAAGTTAGTTAAGAGTAATGTTAACTGACGCCTTACTTGTGTTTGGACATGAATGTTAGCATTTCACTAATTCATTTAATACTAATTCATGTACTTCTTTGTAATTTGCATTTGTGTGTTATCATTAACTATAATGTTTGGCAGTGATAGAGAAGAATATGAAAAGAAAGGGTCAGTCTCAGGCGGGAATTCAGCAGATTTTGAGCAAAAGACTGAGTCTGCCAGCTGAAAATGAGCAGGGTGAGAGGAGGGAGAGAGCAGCAGAACACAGTAGACCAGAGGCCGGTCAAGAGCAGAGCACCTCCAGTACCTTTTCATCAGGTCAGAAATCATTTAGGGAGAGCAACAACAGTTAATGCTGTGATGTGTGAAATGTCTGATATTGTTACTTAGTGAAATGGCACATAAGTTCACTGAATTCTTACACCTCATGGTGATAAGATTTACCATAACTTTAATGGCTTTAATTTTTATTGGTCCATACATCTACCACAAATACTTCAGCCCTCCATGAATACTGTGGCCCCTTGATGGCCCCTTACTCAGAAAAATCCTAGATCCACCACTGGATGCGGCCCCTGAATTTGGACATTGTGCGTCGATATAATCTGTATGCCTGGAATTCGTGCACTGCGAAATGATCCACGGTGCAAAGTGTGATTAAAATACGTTAAAATTTTTAATTCATTATTTTCCCCGTAATTAGGCCCGAGCCAACCGAAGGGTCGGCGAGGAGCCTATTGGAATTGTAAGGGGGAGGAGGTGCAAAAATGGGGGCGGTCGCATGGGACGCGGTCGCAAGTGACCCCGGACCTCATGGGGACGTGCGTCATGTCGAGACGTTTCCGAAAACGTATATATGTGGGTTACTGGAAAAGCGCATAATTGAAATCGTTGGCGTTTGTCATTAGGCCCGAGCCAACCGAAGGGTCGGCGAGCAGCCTATAGTGACTGTAAGGGGTGGGGGTGCATAAATGGGGGCGGTCACATGGGACGCGGTCGCAAGTGACCCCGGACCTCATGGGGACGTGCGCCATGTCGAGACGTTTCCGAAAAGGTATATATGTGGGTGCCTGGAAAAGCGGAATATTGGAATTGTTAGCATTATTCATTAGGCCCGAGCCAACCGCAGGGTCGGCGAGGAGCCTATTGTGATTGTAAGGGGGTGGCGGTGCATAAATGGGGGCGGTCGCATGGGACGCGGTCGCAAGTGACCTCGGACCTCATGGGGACGTGCGTCATGTCGAGACGTTTCCGAAAAGGTATATATGAGGGTCACTGGAAAAGCGCCTAATTGTTTTTGTTAGAGTTCTTCATTCTTATTAGGCCCGAGCCAACCGAAGGGTCGGCGAGGAGCCTATAGTGATTGTAAGGGGGTGGCGGTGCAAAAATGGGGGCGGTCGCATGGGACGTTGTCGCAAGTGACCCCGGACCTCATGGGGACGTGCGCCAAGTCGAGACGTTTCCGAAAAGGTGTATATGTGGGTGCCTGGAAAAGCGGGAATATTGGAATTGTTAGCGTTATTCTTTTTCTTTATTAGGCCCGAGCCAACCGAAGGGTCGGCGAGGAGCCTATTGGAATTGTAAGGCGGTGACGGTGCAAAAATGGGTGCGGTCGCATGGGACGCGGTCGCAAGTGACCCTGGACCTCATGGGGACGTGCGCCAGGTCGAGACGTTTCCGAAAAGGTATATGTGTGGGTGACTGGAAAAGCGCCTAATTGGAATTGTTAGCGTTATTCATTATTTTTTTTTTTTTTTAGGCCCGAGCCAACCGAAGGGTTGGCGAGGAGCCTATTGGAATTGTAAAGGGGTGGCGGTGCAAAAAGGGGTGCGGTCGCAATGGACGCGGTCGCAAGTGACCCCAGACCTCATGGGGACGTGCGCCAGGTCGAGACGTTTCCGAAAAGGTATATATGAGGGTCACTGGAAAAGCGGAATATTGGAATTGTTAGCGTTATTCATTAGGCCCGAGCCAACCGAAGGGTCGGCGAGGAGCCTATAGTGATTGTAAGGGGGTGGCGGAGCAAAAATGGGGGCGGTCACATGGGACGCGGTCGCAAGTGACCCCGGACCTCATGGGAACGTGCGTCATGTCGAGACGTTTCCGAAAAGGTATATATGTGGGTGACTGGAAAGGCGGAATATTGGAATTGTTAGCGAAAAATTTTGTTTTTTACTATCGCCAAGACCAAACTCTCAAAGGGGGCTCCATGGCGCCCCCCGGAAATTTCATTTTTCGGCCCTCTATGGGACAGGCCACGGTCAACTTTGTCCTAGAACCACGAAATTCGCGTCACACAGAGATCTTATCAGGACAAGCAAAAAATCCTCTTGGAGCACCCCCACACAACAAACAGGAAGTCAGCCATCTTGGCCTGAACTTTGACCTTTTCCAATTCAGCGATTGCGCACACCTCGTATTTGAAACATCTCCTCCTAGAGCGTTATACCTACAGACACCAAAATTGCTAAGCATAATCTACACAAGTAGGGGATCAAAAGATATTCATGGTTTTATAGAATATTAAACGGTGTTTTCACAAGGGGGCGCTGAACTTGGCCTTCGTTTTTGGCCTTTTTTAGCCTCACCTTTTCTGTCATCACGCGTGCATGCTTTGCCCGATTTGTCCCAAACTTTAATAACTTATGTACAGACCCACCATGAATCCATAAATGGAGAAACAATGGCAATTCCTACTATAGCGCCCCCTACATAACAAAAATAAAATTTACATGGTGCTCCAAAATTTTAGTTACTCCTAGAATTATGAAATTTGGTTTACACATTCTGTATATGACCCTGAGCAAAAAAGTCAATCAGATCCATGCCTCATTTTGCACCCCGCTCCCGTAACCACGCCCCCAATTCCCCATTCATTTTCAATGGAAAACCTAACATTTCTGCATGACACACTTTATTCATGTCTTTCGAGCTGTATATTGACCACAAACATTTCCACTAAAGCCCATGATGATGTTACACTGCAGAGGGGCGTGGCCCTGGTGCCATGGCACCATGGCGAGCTTCGATCCTTCGCCGTGACATTTCGATTGCCTCTCATTCTCATATACTTTGTCCGATTACCCGCAAACTTCACAAGTGTGATAAGAACCCACCCCTGAACACATACTCATGACATTAATCAATGGAGCTATAGCGCCTCTAGTGGAACAAGGAAGTTGTTCTAATTTAAACACTCATTGTCCAATCTGCACCAAACTTCACAGCTGTGATAAGGACCCACCCCTGCACACATCCAGGTGACACTGAATGTCAGTGACTGCGCCACCTACTGGAAACAGGAAGTTGCTCTAATTTAAACATTCATTGTCCAATCTGCACCAAACTTCACAAGTGTGATAAGGACCCACCCCCGCACACATCCAGGTGACATTGAATAACAGTGACAGCGCCACCTAGTGGAAACAGGAAGTTGCTCTAATTCAAACACTCATTGTCCAAACTGCACCAAACTTCACAAGTGTGATAAGGATCCACTCCTGAACACATGCACATGACATTTTTGAATGCCAGTTGCTGCGCCACCTACTGGAAACACGTGCAATAACAGCTCTAACTCGGGTTTTACATTCGGCAGAAGAAGCGGCTCGCTCGGGGTTTGTGAGGCTTGCATGTGGCTCGCTGGGGGTTTGCGTGGCTGGCAGGCAGCTGGCTGGGGGTTTGCGGAGCTTGTAGTTGGCTTGCTGGGGGTTCGCGGGGGCTCACAGGCAGCTCGCGCGGGGTTTGGCGGGCGCGTAGGCGCCGAGGGCCTTTAACGCCACTTGCGGCTTTAATTAATTAATTGAAATTAAGGCGTTAAAGTCCCACCCCTAGTATATACATATATATCTATATGTATATATGTGATATATATAGTCCATCATGCTGCAAAAAAACTTTAAAGAGCCGAGTCATTTTCACACATTTATACACTCTCAAAGTCTCAAAGTCCGATGCTGATCTCAGTAAATCCCAGTCTCCTCCTTCCTGGGTCAAAGAGGGCGATGTGCTGCTCTCGGCAGGAAAGCAGAAAAAGTCTGTCATCAAAGCAGACTGTTTTCTTAGAATCTACTGCAGTGGAATATTTATTATTTTTAAATATCAGGATTTTGTGCTGTTGAAGATTGAAATGATTCCACATTAAATATTGAAGTTAATGGCACGGCTGGCCAAACAGCTGAGAGAGGAAGGAGGATTAAATTCTGGCACGTTAAACTGTTTGTATTGTTAGTTTGATTGTTAGTCTGAGGAGGAAAACATGAGACTGACAATACTGCTCACCATGATGTCACTGACAGAAAGAGTCATATTCTGTGTGAAACTGATGTTTAGAGCAGTCTGCAGTCTGAGCTTTTGGCTCACAGGGATTACTTTTACATACACTGAGCTCATTCTTTGAACCTTTGGTCATGTTTAACATGAACATCCACCACTGGCACAGGAGATATGTGACAGGAAAGAAGGGAAAGCAGAATAGGTCCACTTTAAATAGAATTCAAACTGAATCTGAACTCAAATCAGTTTCTTTTCTTTCTCACTCAGAGTGCAGACATGTCTGCTGCCAGCTGTCTTCTATCTGAAGATCAGTTTCGGTGCTCCATCTGTCTGGATGTGTTCACTGCTCCAGTCACCACACCATGTGGACACAACTTCTGCAAAACATGCATCACTCAGCACTGGGAGCTTAATGAGAGGTACCAGTGTCCTCTGTGTAACAAGGAGTTCTACACCAGACCTGAGCTGCACATCAACACTTTCATCTCTGAGATGGTTGCTCAGTTCAGACGTGAAGCTCAGCAGAAAGCCAGCAGCAGCAGCTCAGAGCAACAAGCTGCTAAACCAGGAGAAGTTCCCTGTGACGTCTGCACTGGAACCAAACTGAAGGCCCTGAAGTCCTGCCTGGTGTGTCTGACCTCCTACTGTCACACTCACCTGGAGCCTCATCTGACAAAGAAAGGTCTGAAAATACACGAGCTGATTGATCCTGAGGAGAATCTGGAAAACAGGATGTGTATGGAGCACAAGAAACCTCTGGAGCTGTTCTGTAAGACCGACCAGACATGTGTCTGTGTGCTCTGCTCTGTTGTAGACCACAAGACTCATGAGTTTGTTCCTCTGAGAGAAGAATGTGAAAGAAAGAAGGCAGAACTGGGAAAGACTGAGGCTGAAATTCAACAGATGATCCAGAAGAAACGACTGAAGATTGAGGAGATCAACGAGTCGGTGAAGATGAGTAAAGATGCTGCAGACAGAGAGAAAGCAGAAGGTGTTCAGGTCTTCACTGCTCTGAAGGAGTCTGTTGACAGAGGCCTGAACGAGCTCATAAAGCAGATCGAAGACAAACAGGAAACAACTGAGAAACAGGCTGAAGGTTTCATCAAAGATCTGGAACAGGAAATCTCTGAGCTGATGAAGAGAAGCTCTGAGGTGGAGCAGCTCTCACGCTCTAAAGATCACCTCCACCTCCTCCAGAGCTTCACAACCCTGAAAGCTGCTCCACCCACCAAGGACTGGACAGAGGTCAGCATCCACCCACCATCATATGAGGGGACTGTGGTGAGAGCTGTGGATCAGCTGAAGGAGACACTCAGGAAAGACATGAAGAAGCTGTTTGAGGCTGAGCTGAAGAGGGTCCAGCAGTATGCAGTGGATGTGACTCTTGATCCTGATACAGCAAATCCTGCTCTCATCCTGTCTGATGATGGAAAACAAGTTCACTGTGGTAATAAGAAGAAGAAACGTCCAGACAAACCAGAGAGATTTTCTAAACGTCTTGGTGTTTTAGGAAATCAGAGTTTCTCTTCAGGCAGATTTTACTTTGAGGTTCAGGTTAAAGAAAAGACCGACTGGTTTTTAGGAGTGGCCACAGAGTCAGTCAACAGGAAGGAGGTCATCACACGGAGTCCTGAGAATGGTTACTGGACTGTAGGGTTACATGAAAACATTTGTTTAGCTTCTGAAGACCCTCCAGTCTGTCTCTCTATTCAGTATGATCTTATGAAGGTGGGGGTGTTTGTGGATTATGAAGAGGGTCTGGTCTCCTTTTATGATGTAGGTGATGCAGCTCTTATCTACTCCTTTACTGGCTGCTCCTTCAATGAGAAACTCCACCCATCGTTCTGTCCATGTAGTAATGCTGGTGGTAAAAACTCTGCTCCTCTGATCATCTGTCCTGTCAATCAATCAGTCTGATCTGTTTCCATGGTGAAATTGGATTAATTCCAGATTAATCTCAACATTTAAGCCGGCACAGAGAAGAAGTCCTAAAAACAGCAGCGAGCAAACTGCACCTGCTGATGAAGACCATGAGATACAGTCAGAAGCTGCAGAACAAGCCAGTAAGCTGAGCTTTAGTTGATGTTTTGTTAAAGTGTTTTCAAGTTGAAGAAAATGATCCATTTGAGGAAGTCCAGTGTGAGAAAGTAGAAACTCTCCTTTTCTTTTCTTTCAGTGTTTAAAGGCACAGACATTAAAGCAGATACTGTATACGGATATGAGTACAAATGTACTGTTAATATTTGATTCTTTTCATTCAGCTGGTGTTAAAGATCAGAAACAGGATGGAGAAACTGTTCTGCTGTTTTAACATGTACAACATGCTTGTTCACAATGACATGAATAAAAATATGAACTTTTATTGTCTCCTTTGATGGTTTCTCTTTGATGGCTGAATCCTCAAAGATCAGTGAATATCAGAAGCGCAGCTCAGCTGATCCCAGTCTGTACACCAAGATAAATCTACTGGATCTCACGAAACGAATTATTCTGACCAATTTTAATCCCCGAGGGGTAAAGTCTGTTATCCTGGTCACATCAATATGAGCTGAATTATGCAAACTTCATTAATTCTTTTCTCCCACTTGTAGGAAAAACAGTTTGTTCTTCCTTTCTTATGTGCAGCTGTGTTTGGATGTCATTAGGAGCTCTGCAGGTTCCTTCAACCCAGACATTTGTCAGCAAATCCTCAGCTTCATCAGATCTGCAGCTTTTCTCCATGTCAGCTGAGTCTGAGGCTCCTTTAAGATGTTTGAATTCATTACGTTTCCTCTCTGATGTTCAGCCTGCATTCAGATGACAGCTGGAAATGTAAATGCAGCACTTTGAGTGAACACCCAGCAGAGGGCGCTCTGAGCCAGGCCAGCTGTTTGGTACCTCCTCGTCTCCACCATCCTCCTGCCTGTGACCTCCTCCTCCTCGTCCTCTATAAAGTCTCCAGTCCCTCAGGTCTTACACACTCTTATATCTGCTGTTTAAATCCTTAAAAACGAGCCCAGACCTGCTTCAACATATCCAGGATCTCTCTTCCTTATCTGGCTTCTCTTCCTCTGACATCATTACATGAAGGTTGTTATCATCAGGATAAATCAGCCCAGAGTTTATCAGTCTAACTAAGAGTGTGTTCACATAAAAAAGGTTTTATTCAGTTCAGTTCAGGAGCTGCTGAGATGTTTTCTTCTGTGTGCAGGACAGTTTTAGTCCTGTTCTTCCAGCTCCAAACCTGTTGCTGTTAAACAGTCACACTGAAGGAGGCCTAAGTGCTGGTCTGAGGTCAGGTCAGAGTTCAAGGCTCAGCTGCTGTTTTAGACTGAACTCTGTTTAAAGCTCAGAGAGCAATGAAAATGTTTGAAAACTGTTTTGCAGCCAGAAGTAAAAACTAAAGAATAAAGCTGCTCCCATGGATCTGTGTTTCTTATTGATGCTCAGCAGAGAAAGATCAGAGGAAGCCCCACAGGACGGCTTTCTGTGGTTCATCCCAATATTCCAATCAAATGGATATTTGTTCCTTTGGGAGAGAAACTCTTTGGAAAGTTTCAGATATTTCTGGATCTCAATGAGCAGTTTAAATCATGGATATAGAAAAATGTTGTAGTTATAAAGTGTAATGAACGTGTGATGGCAGCAGACTCAAATGTGTAAAACTGAGATGTCCTGTTGATCTGAAGATATCTCAGGCTGTTCTTCATCAGTTTGTGACAGGACTGATCATTAAAGAAGAGCTTCTACTGTGAGGAACAGTTTAAGGTTGGTTGAGGCTCAGGTGAACGTTTCCAGAATGAACTTCTCATTGATGACTGGCTGTTTGTAGCTGTGAACTAAAATAAGTTTGACACTCCTGCTTCAAAAAACATGTCTCTTAAACTCAATTTTATTTACATTTATTCATTGAGGGCCTTGGGCGGGCAGTGTGCATGGGCGCTTTTATTCAGTGCTCATGTTACATCTGTCCCTGAAATTTTAATAGCACCATAGCTTTCACACAGTCATAAACATTCTTCTCATTACATACACTCACATCACCCCCCACACATTGGGCGGGAGGAGGGGGTGGGCGGGTCTTCTCACAACCCAGTTTCTGGTGTCGGGCGGTTATCGGGAGCTTGGGGCCTCGGGGCCCGCATACTCGGCTTGTGCTGGGGGTGCCGGCCTACGGGGGGGTGGGCTGCTCATTGCCTCTGGCTCTCTGGACTCTTGCCCTTTGGCCGTGGGGGCTCCGTCTAGGGTCTCCCTCCTTCCTCCTCTGGGGTATGCACTCGGTTGCCATCAGGATGTGTGGCCTCAGGTCTTCTGAGCTGCTAGTGGTGTCATATCCTGGGCCGGTGGCCCAGTGTTTTATGTTTTCTTGGTATGGTTTCCGCTTTCTCAGGTTGTCTTGTTATCTGTTATAGTTACCTTCAGTTATTTCTAGTTCCTTGTGTCTCTCTGTATTCTGTGTCAGGTTTACGTCTCTGTTCCCTTGTCATACTTCCTGTTTTATTTTGATATCCATCCAGCCCCTGTCTGTTGTATTCAGTTTTGCTTCCCTCTGGTCTCGTCTTAGTTATCAGTGTCACCTGTGTTCCCACCTGTTTCCTCTTCCCTCATCAGCCCTTCTGTGTATTTAAGTCCTGCGTTTTCTCTACCTGTTGTTGCGTCGTTGATGTTATTGTGCCTGCGTGTTCCAGTGTTTCCTGTGCTCCCTGTGGCTTCCCTTCGTCTCCCTTCTGAAAGGTTTTTGTGTTCATTTTTCCCCGATCCCAATAAATACCCTTTAAGTTATGTTTACCTCTGGAGCCCTTCGTGTTTGCCCTTCCTCGCCCGTTTCCTCCCCGGCCTTGACAAGTGGGCTGTGGATGGCCTGGGTCCCCTGGGTCCTTTCCTATTTGCCTCTGGATCACGGGGGGCATGGTTGCAGTTCTTACTCTCATTGAGTACATTCCATGACAGAGGCACATACACACATTACTGCAAACAGCAGAATTGTGTGTATGTGTGTATATGTATATGCATTTGTATAGACATGTGAATCTGTGTATGTATGTATATCTTTGAGTATTTTCCTTTCTCTCCTTTGCCCCTTCCCCCCTGTTTTTTTTTGTTTTGTTTTGTTTTGTTTTTTTTGTTTGTTTTGTTTTTTTGGTTGCCCCCCCCCCCCTCTTATTTATGCCAGGCCTGGCATAAATAACTAAATAAAAAATAAAAATACAAACATTAACATTAAACATTTGGATAATCGTTCCGATTGTGAAAACAGCCAGACATGACAGGCTTTAAAAAAAACAAAAAAAACTGTCTCTTAAAGAAATGCAGAGCTTCCTGTTAGCTGCAGTCTGAGGGATCTTCCAGGGATGGTGATGCTATTTTCCACAGATCTGATTGGTCAGAAGGCACTGGTTAGGTCTGCAGTGCAGGGACTGATGAACCTTCATAGCTCTGAAAACTCAGGGTTAAACCTGAAGTTAGCTCGCTAAGGCTCTAATCCTGCTTCAGAGAGCAGACCTGAGGCTACCATCAACTCTGAGGAACCAGCATATCCTGCTGCAGTGACTCTGCTGCAGTGACTCTCCTGGAGTGGTGGCCTAGGGGAGAAGAAGAGGGTTCATCACTGAGAGGATCCTGGTTCAAATCCTTGAGCTGGCATCACTGTGGGTCCCTGAGCAAGCCCACCCCCCCAGGTTGCTCCCCGGGCGCCCTTTGGCTGCCCCCTGCTCCATGCTGTGCTGTGTGTACTACATACTCCATGTGTGTGATGGGTTAAATGCAGAGAATGAATCTCACTGCATGTATATGTATGTGACAAATAAAGCTCTTTCTTCTTCTTCTTCTTCCTGTCAGAGTCAGACTGAACTCTGTTTTGGATGTTCCTGCTTCTAACTTTGAGCTGTCTGGTAAAGATTGTTGAAGCCTTTCCTCCAGCAGGTGGAAGAAGGTACTTGCCTCTAGATTTCATTTCCAGCTCAGCTTGTTCTCCATCGAGGCCAATTTCATGGAGACATCATGTGTGAGATCTCCTCACACGTCCCTGATGGACTGAAACATCAGTCATAGTTACACAAACAGCCAGATGTGTGCAGCTGAGCTCAGACACAGAAGAAGAAAAATATCTCAGAAATGTGTCAAAACCTGTTTGAAACTAAAAATGATATTTTTATTTATTAAGCAAAAACTGATTTTACATTTTTATATCCAGATTGGAGCCGTTACACTTCTCTGAGACACAAATGAAGAAATCAAGAAAACATTCAAACACTGAAACTCATTTTTCTGTTCAGCAGTAAATAATTCCCATCTGGGATCTTAATCAAAAAATAATAATGTGCTTTATTATTTATTTATTGTAACACAGCAAATCTGAAAATTCATGAATAACAATAATTATACTTCAGTATTAAACAGATCATTTTGATTATTAGCTTGCACAAACTGCTGGATTATCCATCAGAGAAACATAGAAATGATTTTGATAATTTAGGGTGGTGGTCTGATAATCCAGCTTTCTGTGGGAGTTTTCTCACCGTCCTTTAAAAAGTTCTGGTTGTTGGTTGAAAAGTGTGAAAAAAAAATCAAGTTTGATTTTGGCTCCATGATCATAAACTCACAGGTCTGTGACCTGCTGTGTTTGCTGCTGCTTTTATTCTGAGTAGCAGAGAGAGAACAGTTCTTATCACATGTTTATATGTAATATAAGAGAACCATTGAAGGGTGAAACATCCATGATGCACACCAATATAATGCATAACAAGAACACAACACAACCTGTATCCCTAAACGTCCAGCATATTTACAATGTAAGACAGGAAATTTTATTTATTTTTCTACAAAAATACCAGAAATTTTGCAGTACTTAAAACTGCTTACATTATAATTTGTGTTGTCATTCCTGTAAAAACTTACCCCTTTATTCCAGTGTATCTACAGCAGGTACAGTAGGTAAAATACAATTACATCTTAATTTCAGGTAAAATACATTTTATTTAATCTCAGGGGAGCTGCACCTTTATTTAAGGGCCGTGTTATAAAGCGTGTCCTATTTCACAGCCTCTCAGAGGTGGAGCAACACCTGAAGGATGAGAGCTTCAGCTTCAGAGTCCAGAAGTGAAACTTAAAGCTGCAGCTTAGCAAACTCTGAGTTTCTTCAGAGGAGCATCAGACTGAGCTCATCCAGCCTTTCTCAACAGCACAGCAGAGCTTCTGTCCAACTCTGGTGAGTACAGAAGATCACGATCACTTTAAAGTCCAGACAAATGTGGATCTTCCTCTGTGTGTGTCACATAACTGTAACACTGCTGAAGCTGCTGTGTTTTTACACTTTTCATCTCTAATCTCAGGGTCTGGAAAGCTCACCTGTTGGTGTCTGACACACCTGCAGGGAGAGGCGGGATTCAGCAGAGTCCATCAGGTTTTCCTCAACAACACAGCAGAGTCTCTACAAACAGAGGTGAGTGCAGCTGATCACATTCACTGTTTCAACACAAATCTTCAGTTAATGCCGACTCATCACAGTCACATTGGTTCCTGTAGAAATGTGCTCATTCAGCCACAGATCCACTGTGGAAACATTTAGCTGAGTCACTTCTCTGGACTTTGGAACTGAATCTGAGTGCTTTGGACTTCAGTCTGACTCCACCCTGCCTGCTTTTATTACTGATTATTTTATGCACTCAGAGTGTTTCTATTTCCTTTAGCTTTTTAACAATAAAGGCAAAGCAGAGGATTGCTTTTATTGTGAAGCTATGAGAAAAAGCAAAGTGTGTTTTTCACTGAGTAAGCAGAGCCTTGTTAGCAGAGCTGTTCTTCAAAACCCCCAAAATCTATTGAACTGTTTGTGTTATTTTATCAGTAAAACTTGAACCTGTTTCACCCGCTCATCACTCTGAGTTTTTACTACAATCCAAACTCCATCACAGCATCTGGGATTCAAAATGACTGACAATCAAATTAAGAGTAAAAACAAATGTTTTTCTTCTAAAGTGGACCTTGGCTCAATTTAGCTCCAGGTATATATTCATGGACTCTCCTAGAGTTGCTTTGCATGATTCACAGTTTACAATGATCCTTCTTTGTCTGATACTGGACTTTGGTGCACCTCCTTATTTCATCCTCAGCCTGAAACTCTGGTCCTGGGTCTTTTGACCCTGCGTTCTTGGTTGTATTTAGTTTGACCTTTCCTTGTATCATTAGTGTTATGTTGTTCACCTGTGTTTCCCAGATGTGTCTTTTTCCCTTGTGTATTTAAGTGTGTTTTCCCCTGCTTGCTGTCACATCCTCGTCATTGTCAGTGTTTGTCGCTGTGTGTTTTTCCGTTTGTGAGCCTGTTCCTAAGTAGCACGACTCCCACGCCACCGCCGCAGACTTCCGCTCCATCGCAGCCACAACAGCCTGCGGACACAGACTCTATTCCCCTCAGATGAGGTGAAGACAGTGATTGTTTGTAGAGTGGACACCTTGTGTTACCAACTGTTATGTGGCCCATATGAGGAAGAGGAAGGAGCCATCACAGCCAAGCTTCAAGGACTGGCGGCTAGCTCTCCTTTGCTGCTGGGTTCCTTGCACAGGTTGGTGAAGGGCTTCTTGGTAACCACCCTAGGTTTTCTCCCACCTGAGTCAGCAGCTGCAGCAGCTCCCCAGTCCAAGCCAACCTCTGAGCCTGAGCCTTGTCCCGAGCCCACAGCAGCAGCTCGCCAGTCCGAACTGCCCCGTCCAGAGCCCCACCCGAGCCCACAGCGGCAGCTCCCGAGCCCCATCCCGAGCATGGGCGGCCAAGAGCCACGCAGCGGTTCATTACAGAAACAATCTGTTTTAGCTCCTAAACCTTTAACACAATTTAAAGAGAGGGTGGGGGTTCTGTCCCAGAGATGACCATTTTAAGGATATCTGCTTTCTGTGTCATCATGCAGATCCTTTTTTTTTCAGCTGCTACCTTTAGAGGCTGCCACCACTGATCATCTACCTCCATCTCACCCTGTCTTCTGTCACACCAACCCTCTGCATGTCCTCCTTTATTTGATCCATAAATCTCCTCTGTGGTCTTCCTCTTGTTCTCCTACTTGGCAGCTCCGTCTTTGACATCCTTTGTCCAATATACCCACTATCCCTATTCTGCACATGTCCAAACCATCTCAGCCTCGCCTCTCTAACTTTGTCTCCAAGTGGTGCAATCTGATAAACTCATTTCTAATATCAGAGGAAGGCTGTAGCTCAGGAAACAGAGCAGGTCATCTACTAATTGGAAGACTGGTTCGATACCTGGCTGCTCCAGTCTGCATGCCAGAGTATCCTTGGGTAAGATACTCAAGTTACTCAGGTGCTCCCAATAAGTTCATTGATGTGTGAATGTTAGATAGAAAGAACTTAGATGTAGGGAAAAAAGTGTTTGGCTGAATGAAGACATGTTGTGTAAAATGCAATATAAGAACCAACTAGTAATTGGAAGGCTGGTGGTTTGATACCTGGCTGCTGTGATACCTCAGTTTATATGTCTGACTGAAGGATTGAATTTTGTTGATTCAGGCTGTTTACATGTTTTATTTTCACAGAGTACTGGATGTACAGGAGTACACACAGGAGAAAGTACTTTGGTGAAGTCTACTTCACTGCAGACTGGCTTTTTAAAGAATAAGTCAGCTTTTTGCTGTTTTTGCTCTGGATCTTTTCTGTTTACATTTTAATAACAGCTGCGAGTCCTTTGTTATGGAGGAAAAAAGCATTAATTTATTTGAGGAGCATTATTATTTAAATATGCCAATAGTTGATTTTTGGGCAGTTTTTCATGTACATCTACAGCTGAATGTTAATAAAAGTGCCCCTGTGACATTTGGGACTCAGAAGTGCCTTTTTGTTTATACCTTTTGGGAAGAAAAAATATCGAGATATATGTCATATATATCCATTTAGCTAACAAATATTGAGATATTCTTTTTGTTCCATATTGCCCAGCCCTACTGGTGACTCCCAGTGAAAATCTTAGCATCTTTCAATCTGCCACCTGTCTTGTTGTCAGTGTCACTGTCTCCAAACCTCTTACTGAAAAAAGAAGAGGTTTGGGGAGAGTTTCATCCTTTTCACCAAATCCACCATGTGCTTTGAATTTCTCTCTTTACATGCATATATACCCAACAACCTCTCATTACCTCTGTTTCCTTCACCTACATGTCAGCTGAAGTCAGCTCCCATCACCACTCTCGATCACTTCATCCAACTTAGGTCAGATTTCTTCTTTCTTGTCTAACTGGCATCCAAGCTGTGAAGCAGACACACTGAAGACATTCAACATCAATTTCAAACTCATGAGCCTGTCTCACACCCACGGCTGGGTTTGTGATCATACAGGTCTAAGAGCAGAAAAATAATGTGTGAAACTGAGTGTGTAGAGCAGTCTGCAGTCTGAGCTTTTGGCTCACAGGGATTACTTTTACATACACTGAGCTCATTCTTTGAACCTTTGCTCATGTTTAACATGAACATCCACCACTGGAACAGGAGATATGTGACAGGAAAGAAGGGAAAGCAGAATAGGTCCACTTTAAATAGAATTCAAACTGAATCTGAACTCAAATCAGTTTCTTTTCTTTCTCACTCAGAGTGCAGACATGTCTGCTGCCAGCTGTCTTCTATCTGAAGATCAGTTTCTGTGCTCCATCTGTCAGGATGTGTTCACTGCTCCAGTCACCATACCATGTGGACACAACTTCTGCAGAACATGCATCACTCAGTACTGGAAAGATAATTTCCCATACAGATGTCCCCTGTGTAACAAGGTATTCAGTGGAAGACCTAAACTGCACATCAACACTTCTGAGATGGTTGCTCAGTTCAGACGTGAAGCTCAGCAGAAAGCCAGCAGCAGCAGCTCAGAACAACAAGCTGCCAAACCAGGAGAAGTTCCCTGTGATGTCTGCACTGGAACCAAACTGAAGGCCCTGAAGTCCTGCCTGGTGTGTCTGACCTCCTACTGTCACACTCACCTGGAGCCTCATCGGACAATGAAAGGTCTGAAAAGACATCAGCTGATCGATCCTGAGGAGAACCTGGAAGGCAGGATGTGCATGAAGCACGATAAACCTCTGGAGCTGTTCTGTAAGACCGACCAGACATGTGTCTGCATGCTCTGCTCTGTTGTAGACCACAAGACTCATGAGTTTGTTCCTCTGATAGAAGAATATGAAGGAAAGAAGGCAGAACTGGGGAAGACTGAGGCTGAAATTCAACAGATGATCCAGAAGAGACGACTGAAAATTGAGGAGATCCAAGAGTCGGTGAAGATGAGTAAAGATGCTGCAGACAGAGAGAAAGCAG
>JACBYM010001169.1:0-16929 GCA_013435755.1 Amphilophus citrinellus | reverse complement strand
AACATAGTTGTTGGGGCTATATCCTTTAATATGCAGCACCTTGGCCAACTTTGTTGTTTCAAATGTTCTATATAAACAAACTTGAGCTTGACCTCTGCTTCCTCTTCTGTAGGTCCTCACCTCTGATGACCAGGAGCACCACAAGCTCTCAGACAGCTAAAACATCTTCACTTGTAATGCACCATAAAGAGTCATTATCCCTTAGTATATTTATTGTCTGTGTTCTCACTTGTTCCTTGTCGCATCCTCATCTCTGTGTGGTCAGTGTCTTCATCACTGCCCTGCTGTGTGCTTTATGTTTCATGCTATGTTCATAGCTCATAGGTCATCATTAGGGCCCGAGCACGAACTGTGCGAAGGCCCTATTGTTTTTGCTTCGTTTATTAGGGCCCGAGCACGAACTGTGCGAAGGCCCTATTGTTTTTCCTCCGTTTATTATTATTATTAGGGCCCGAGCACGAACTGTGCGAAGGCCCTATTGTTTTTCCTCCGTTTATTAGGGCCCGAGCACGAACTGTGCGAAGGCCCTATTGTTTTTGCTTCGTTTATTATTATTATTATTTTTTTTTTTTTTTTTTTTTTTTTTTATTCAGGCAAATGAATTGGCTTTTTGGGGGCTTTATCATATTCAAAAACTCATCAAATTTTGCACATGCATCACACCTGGTGAAAATTTAAGTATTTTAATGGGCTCGGGCAAGGGCCCGCCAAAATGCCTCAGTAGCGCCCCCTAAAGTCGAGCCCCACCGCTGTGTTTCACGTACATTTATGAAACTTACAATACATATGTATCACATCCAGACGCACAAAAAATCCTCTTGGAGCCATGCTCTAAACCCAACAGGAAGTCGGCCATTTTGACTCAAACATGCAAATTTGGCGATTTGCACCCTTCAGACTTTCTCTAATAACTCAAAGGGTTTAGAAGTTATCAACTTCAGATTTGGTGTGTTTCATCTACACACCAAGGGGAATCTACATTTAAAAAATGGTGAGTTTTTGACAAGGGGGCGTGGCCCTTATGCCCCCCTGAATTTTGATCATTCGCCATGAAATTTTGATTGCCTCTCATTCATACCTACATACTCCAATCTGGATCAAACTTTCTAGGTAGGATAAGTATCTGCCCCTGAACACATACATATGGCAATATTTTATGACAATCGCAGCGCCACCTAGTGGGAGCAGGAAATGTCATGTTTTACACTTAGAGGTCCAGCTCCAAGGTGGTACAGCAGAACCATCTCAAATTTCCCCTGGAAAGCCTTAAGGAGTTGGGCTTACACTGTTTTAAAAACTGTGAGTTTTTGCCAAAGGGCGTGACCCTGGCGGGAGGGCAAAGTTCAATGTTTCACCATCAAGACAAAACGGGCTGTAACTCAAAGCCAGATTGGCCAATCTGCCTCAAATTTCAGTGGTTTAATAAGCCTCCTGCCCTGAACACATTGATATGCATAAAGTCCATAAACGTTAGAGCGCCACCTAGTGGCAGCTCGAAATATCATAAAATGGCATGTTTTTTGAGTAGCCCCAGAGCTACATTTTATCTACAGCTCTGAAATTGTAGAGGCTCATGTAACATCCTAAGACGTACAAAAAAGTCTCTTGGACCCATACCCGAAACCCTACAGGAAGTCGGCCATCTTCAATTGAATGTGTTCATTTTTGCCGTTTCCATGCCTGGTATTTGAACGAACTCGTCCTAGGGCATTTTACACAGTGAGACCAAATTGGCTCCACATCATCTAGACAAGGAGCCCATCAAATATTGTGGAAATCTTGTCAAGAACTTAAACGGTGTTGTCACACCAGGCCATTGAATTTGGCCTTCGTTTTTCTCCCTCACCACCAAAATTGTTTGTGCACTTGTTCGCACATGCTTTGTCTGATCAGCCCGAAAATTTAATCACTCATGTACACACCCAGCCTAAATCCATAACTACAGATTCAAGACTGTAGGTGCAATAGCGCCCCCTACAGAAGCAAATGAAAATTTGTATGCCCGTCCACAGAATTAGTTTTGCTCTGAAATACATGGAAATATCTTTCACCATTCCTGACAAAATCCTCATCAGTTTAATAAGCTTCCTGCCCTGAACACATTGATATGCATAAAGTCCATAAACGTTACAGCGCCACCTAGTGGCAGCTTGAAATATCATAAAATAGCATGTTTTTTAGCTAGCCCCAGAGCTACATTTTATCTACAACTCTGAAATTGTGCAGACTCATGTAACATCCTAAGACGTACAAAAAAGTCTCTTGGACCCATACTCCAAACCCTACAGGAAGTCAGCCATCTTCAATTGAAAGTGTCAATTTTTGCCATTTTCAGGCCTGCTATTTGAATCAACTCCTCCTAGGGCATTTCACCCAGTGAGACCAAATTGGCTCCAGATCATCTAGACAAACAGCCCATCAAAAAAGTCACTCAGACCCATGCCCTATTTTGCATGCTGGAGCCGTGACCACACCCCCAAATATTCCATTGCGTCTATGCCGAGAGCAAAAGATACCTTTTCCTATAAAAGAATTCAACTTTCTAGAGACCTTCTGTACACCATCACGATCACAAGACCTCAGAGTGTGGCACGGGTCGACGAGCGCCACGGGTCGACGCGCGCGGAGTGCGAGGGCCCGATATCACCGCTTGCGGTTTTAATTAGGGCCCGAGCACTAAACGTGCGAAGGCCCTATTGTAATTGCTTCGTTTATTAGGGCCCGAGCACGAAACGTGCGAAGGCCCTATTGTAATTGCTTCGTTTATTAGGGCCCGAGCACGAAACGTGCGAAGGCCCTATTGTAATTGCTTCGTTTATTATTAGGGCCCGAGCACGAAACGTGCGAAGGCCCTATTGTAATTGCTTCGTTTATTATTATTATTATTTTTATTATTCAGGCAAATGAATTGGCTTTTTGGGGGCTTTATCATATTCAAAAACTCATGAAACTTTGCACATGCGTCACACCTGGTGAAAATTTAAGTATTTTAAGGGTTTCGGGCAAGTGTCATCCAAAATGGCTCGCTAGCGCCCCCTAAACTGGAGCCCCACCGCTGTGTTTCACGTACATGTATGAAACTTGACACACCTGTACATCATATCCAGGCGCACAAAAAATCCTCTTGGAGCCATGCCCTAAACCCAACAGGAAGTCCGCCATTTTGAATTAATCATGCAAATTTGCCGATTTGCACATCTCAGACTTTTTCTAATAACTCAGAGGTTTTAGGTATTATCAACTTCATATTTGGTTTGTGTAACCTACACCCCCAGGGGAATCTAAATCTAAAATATGGTGAGTTTTTGCCAAGGGGGAGGGGTCCTTATGCCCCCCTGAATTTTGATCATTCGCCATGAAATTTTGATTGCCTCTCATTCATACCTACATGATCCAATCTGGATCAAACTTCTTCACTAGGATGAGGGTCCTCCCCTGAACACATACATATGACAATATTTAATAACAGTCGCAGCGCCACCTACTGGGAACAGGAAATGACATATTTTACACTTGGAGGTCCAGCTCCAAGGCGGTTGAGCAGAACCATCTCAAATTTCACCTGGACAGCCTTAACAAGTTCGACTTACTGTGTTTTCAAAACTGTGAGTTTTTGGCAAAAGGGCGTGACCCTTATGGGACACCAAAGTTCGATGATTCGCCATGAACACAAAAATGGCTGTAACTCAAAGCCAACTTGCCCAATCTGGCTCAGACTTCAGTGGTGTGATAAGCACCCTGTCCTGAACAGATTGATATGCATAAAGTCCATGAACGTTAGAGCGCCGACTAGTGGCAGCTCAGAATATCTTAAAATTGCAGGTTTTTTGAGTAGCCCCGGAGCTACGTTTTATCTACATGTATGAAAATGTACAGGCTCATGTAACATCGTAAGATGTACAAAAAAGTCTCTTGGACCCATACCCCAAACCCTACAGGAAGTCGGCCATCTTCAATTGAATGTGTCAATTTTTGCGATTTTCAGGCCTGCTATTTGAAACATCTCCTCCTAGGGCATTTCACCCACTTACACCAAATTGGCTCCAGATCATCTACATAAGTAGCCCATCAAAAGATATTCATGGTTTTGTAGAATATTGAACGGTGTTGCCATGGCAACCCTCTGAATTTGGACTTTTTTCAATTTCAAGCCCACAGAGACTCTAAGCATCAGCCCCTGGGCTGTGCTTTCTCTGTGTATCTGAAAATGTGCCTGCTGATGTAAGATGCTAAGATCTACAAAAAAGTCTCTTGGACCGATAGCCGAAACCCAACAGGAAGTCAGCCACGTTCACTTTAAAGTGTCATTTTTGCAGCACTTTTCGCCTTTTTCAGGCCTTTTTGCCTCAACTCCTCCTAGGGCATTTGACCCAGTGAGACCGAAATGGCTCCAGATCATCTACACAAGTAGCCCATCAAAAGATATTCATGGTTTTGTAGAATATTGAACGGTGTTGCCATGGCAACCCTCTGAATTTTGACTTTTTTTCCATTTCAGGCCCAGAAAGATTCTAAACATCAGCCCCAGGGCTGTGCTTGGTCTGTGTATCTGTAATCGTGCATGCTGAAGTAACATCCTAAGACGTACAAAAAAGTCTCTTGGACCCATACCCAAAATCCAACAGGAAGCCTGACATGTTCTAATTAAGGTGTCTTTTTTGCAGCATTTTTCACATTTTTCAGGCCTGCTATTTCAATCTTCTTCTACTACAGCATTTCATTCACTGAGACCAAAATGCCTCCAGATCATCTACACAAGTAGCCCATCAAAAGATATTCAAGGTTTTATAGAATCTCCGACGCTGTTGCCGTAGCAACCCTCTGAATGTGGGATTTTACTCATATACCACAGTACACCAGAATGTCACATCTCTAACATACATTGTCCAATCTGTCCCAAACTTCACAGGCTTAATGGGACGGTAAGGGAGACTGGACACACCCACCTATCAGCTTTGTTTCACAATCATAAAGCCACCTAGTGGCAACAGGAAATCAGTAGAACACAGACAATCATCATCCTATGATCATTACAATTTCATTTATGGCTGCAGGCATTACATAGAGCATTGTGACACTTTAATTAGTGGGCACTCACTGATGCCACCTAGTGGAAGCGGGAGACTAACGATGCGAAGCTCGGCTAGCCTGCTGAGCTGTCAGCAGCCGGGTGAGCCCGCTACTCTCTCGTCTGCGAGAACCTCAGAGCGCCGCTCACCTAGAGCGTGCCACGGTTCGACGCGCGGCTTGGCTGGAGCGCGCCACGGGTCGACGCGCGCCGGGGGCGAGGGCCCGATCATCGCCGCTTGCGGCTTTAATTAGGGCCCGAGCACGAAACGTGCGAAGGCCCTATTGTAATTGCTTCGTTTATTATTATTATTTTTTTTTTTATTATTTTTATTTTTATTATTCAGGCAAATGAATTGGCTTTTTGGGGGCTTTATCATATTCAAAAACTCATGAAACTTTGCACATGCGTCACACCTGGTGAAAATTTTAGTATTTTAAGGGTTTCGGGCAAGGGTCATCCAAAATGGCTCGCTAGCGCCCCCTAAACTGGAGCCCCACCGCTGTGTTTCACGTACATGTCTGAAACTTGACACACATGTACATCATATCCAGACGCACAAAAAATCCTCTTGGAGCCATGCCCTAAACCCAACAGGAAGTCCGCCATTTTGAATTACTCATGCAAATTTGGCGATTTGCACAACTCAGACTTTTTCTAATAACTCAGACATTTCAGGTATTATCAACTTCATATTTGGTTTGTGTAACCTACATCCCCAGGGGAATCTAAATCTAAAATATGGTGAGTTTTTGCCAAGGGGGAGGGGTCCTTATGCCCCCCTGAATTTTGATCATTCGCCATGAAATTTTGATTGCCTCTCATTCATACCTACATGATCCAATCTGGATCAAACTTCTTCAATAGGATGAGGGTCCTCCCCTGAACACATACATATGACAATATTTAATAACAGTCGCAGCGCCACCTAGTGGGAACAGGAAATGTCATATTTTACACTTGGAGGTCCAGCTCCAAGGCGGTTGAGCCGAACCATCTCAAATTTCACCTGGACAGCCTTAACAAGTTGGACTTACTGTGTTTTCAAAACTGTGAGTTTTTGGCAAAAGGGCGTGACCCTTATGGGACGGTAAAGTTCGATGATTCGCCATGAACACAAAAATAGCTGTAACTCAAAGCCGACCTGTCCAATCTGGCTCTAACTTCAGTGGTGTGATAAGCATGCTGCCCTGAACACACTGATATGCATAACGTCCATAAACGGTAGAGCGCCGCCTAGTGGCAGCTCGGAATATCTTAAAATTGCAGGTTTTTTGAGTAGCCCCGGAGCTACGTTTTATCTACATGTATGAAAATGTACAGGCTCATGTAACATCGTCAGATGTACAAAAAAGTCTCTTGGACCCATACCCCAAACCCTACAGGAAGTCGGCTATCTTCAATTGACTGTGTCCATTTTTGCGATTTTCAGGCCTGCTATTTGAAACATCTCCTCCTAGGGCATTTCACCCTCTGACACCAAATTGGCTCCAGATCATCTACACAAGTAGCCCATCAAAAGTTATTCATGGTTTTGTAGAATATTGAACGGTGTTGCCATGGCAACCCTCTGAATTTGGACTTTTTTCAATTTCAAGCCCACAGAGACTCTAAGCATCAGCCCCTGGGCTGTGCTTTCTCTGTGTATCTGAAAATGTGCCTGCTGATGTAAGATGCTAAGATCTACAAAAAAGTCTCTTGGACCGATAGCCGAAACACAACAGGAAGTCAGCCACGTTCACTTTAAAGTGTCATTTTTCCAGCATTTTTAGCCTTTTTCAGGCCTTTTTGAATCAACTCCTCCTAGGGCATTTGATCCAGTTAGACCGAAATGGCTCCAGACCATCTACACAAGTAGCCCATCAAAAGATATTCATGGTTTTGTAGAATATTGAACGGTGTTGCCGTGGCAACCCTCTGAATTTTGACTTTTTTTCCATTTCAGGCCCAGAAAGATTCTAAACATCAGCCCCAGGGCTGTGCTTGGTCTGTGTATCTGAAATCGTGCATGCTGAAGTAACATCCTAAGACGTACAAAAAAGTCGCTTGGACCCATACCCAGAATCCAACAGGAAGCCTGACATGTTGTAATTAAGGTGTCATTTTTGCAGCATTTTTCACATTTTTCAGGCCTGCTATTTGAATCATCTTCTACTACAGCATTTCATTCAGTGAGACCAAAATGCCTCCAGATCATCTACACAAGTAGCCCATCAAAAGATATTCAAGGTTTTATAGAATCTCCGACGCTGTTGCCGTAGCAACCCTCTGAATGTGACCTTTTACTATTATACCACAGTACACCAGAATGTCACATCTCTAACATACATTGTCCAATCTGTCCCAAACTTCACAGGCTTAACGGGAGGGTAAGGGAGACTGGACACACCCGCCTATCAGCTTTGTTTCACAATCATAAAGCCACCTAGTGGCAACAGGAAATCAGTAGAACACAGACAATCATCATCCTATGATCATTACAATTTCATTTATGGCTGCAGGCATTACATAGAGCATTGTGACACTTTAATTACTGGGCACTCACTGATGCCACCTAGTGGAAGCGGGAGACGAACGATGCGAAGCTCGGCTAGCCTGCTGAGCTGTCAGCAGCCGGGTGAGCCCGCTACTCTCTCGTCTGCGAGAACCTCCGAGCGCAGCTCGCCTAGAGCGTGCCACGGTTCGACGCGCAGCTTGGCTGGAGCGCGCCACGGGTCGACGCGCGCCGGGGGCGAGGGCCCGATCATCGCCGCTTGCGGCTTTAATTATTATTATTTTTATTATTCAGGCAAATGAATTGGCTTTTTGGGGGCTTTATCATATTCAAAAACTCATGAAACTTTGCACATGCGTCACACCTGGTGAAAATTTAAGTATTTTAAGGGTTTCGGGCAAGGGTCATCCAAAATGGCTCGCTAGCGCCCCCTAAACTGGAGCCCCACCGCTGTGTTTTCACGTACATGTATGAAACTTGACACACATGTACATCATATCCAGACGCACAAAAAATCCTCTTGCAGCCATGCCCTAAACCCAACAGGAAGTCCGCCATTTTGAATTAATCATGCAAATTTGCCGATTTGCACACCTCTGACTTTTTCTAATAACTCAGAGGTTTTAGGTATTATCAACTTCATATTTGGTTTGTGTAACCTACACCCCCAGGGGAATCTAAATCTAAAATATGGTGAGTTTTTTGCCAAGGGGGAGGGGTCCTTATGCCCCCCCCAATTTTGATCATTCGCCATGAAATTTTGATTGCCTCTCATTCATACCTACATGATCCAATCTGGATCAAACTTCTTCACTAGGATGAGGGTCCTCCCCTGAACACATACATATGACAATATTTAATAACAGTCGCAGCGCCACATAGTGGGAACAGGAAATGTCATATTCTACACTTGGAGGTCCAGCTCCAAGGCGGTTGAGCCGAACCATCTCAAATTTCACCTGGACAGCCTTAAGAAGTTGGACTTACTGTGTTTTCAAAACTGTCAGTTTTTGGCAAAAGGGCGTGACCCTTATGGGACGGCAAAGTGCGATGATTCGCCATGAACACAAAAATGGCTGTAACTCAAAGCCAACCTGTCCAATCTGACTCAAACTTCAGTGGTGTGATAAGCATGCTGCCCTGAACACACTGATATGCATAACGTCCATAAACGGTAGAGCGCCACCTAGTGGCACCTGGAAATATCATAAAACAGCAAGTTTTGGAGCAGCCCCGGAGCTACATTGTATCTACATGTATGAAAATGTACAGGCTCATGTAACATCCTAAGACGTACAAATAAGTCTCTTGGACCCATACCCCAAACCCTACAGGAAGTCGGCTATCTTCACTTGAATGTGTCAATTTTTGCAATTTCCACGCCTGCTATTTGAACGAACTTGTCCTAGGGCATTTCACCCACTGACACCAAATTGGCTCCAGACCATCTACACAAGTAGCCCATCAACTGATATTCATGGTTTTGTAGAATATTGAACGGTGTTGCCATGGCAACCCTCTGAATTTGGACTTTTTTCAATTTCAAGCCCACAGAGACTCTAAGCATCAGCCCCTGGGCTGTGCTTTCTCTGTGTATCTGAAAATGTGCCTGCTGATGTAAGATGCTAAGATCTACAAAAAAGTCTCTTGGACCGATAGCCGAAACCCAACAGGAAGTCAGCCACGGTCACTTTAAAGTGTCATTTTTGCAGCATTTTTCGCCTTTTTCAGGCCTTTTTGCCTCAACTCCTCCTTGGGCATTTGACCCAGTGAGACCGAAATGGCTCCAGATCATCTACACAAGTAGCCCATCAAAAGATATTCATGGTTTTGTAGAATATTGAACGGTGTTGCCGTGGCAACCCTCTGAATTTTGACTTTTTTTCCATTTCAGGCCCAGAAAGATTCTAAACATCAGCCCCAGGGCTGTGCTTGGTCTGTGTATCTGAAATCGTGCATGCTGAAGTAACATCCTAAGACGTACAAAAAAGTCTCTTGGACCCATACCCAAAATCCAACAGGAAGCCTGACATGTTCTAATTAAGGTGTCATTTTTCCAGCATTTCTCACATTTTTCAGACCTGCTATTTCAATCATCTTCTACTAGAGCATTTGACCCACTGAGACCAATATTGCTCCAGACCATCTACACAAGTAGCCCATCAAAAGATATTCATGGTTTTGTAGAATATTGAACGGTGTTGCCGTAGCAACCCTCTGAATGTGGGATTTTACTCATATACCACAGTGCACCAAATTGTTACATCTCTGACATACATTGTCCGATCTGCCTCAAACTTCACAGGCTTAACGGACGGGTAAGGGAGACTGGACACACCCGCCTATCAGCTTTGTTTCACAATCATAAAGCCACCTAGTGGCAACAGGAAATCAGTAGAACACAGACAATCATCATCCTATGATCATTACAATTTCATTTATGGCTGCAGGCATTACATAGATCATTGTGACACTTTAATTAGTGGGCACTCACTGATGCCACCTACTGGAAGCGGGAGACGAACGATGCGAAATACGGCTAGCCTGCTGAGCTGTCAGCAGCCGGGTGAGCCCGCTACTCTCTCGTCTGCGAGAACCTCAGAGTGCAGCTCGCCTAGAGCGTGCCACGGTTCGACGCGCGGCTTGGCTGGAGCGCGCCACGGGTCGACGCGCGCCGGGTGCGAGGGCCCGATCATCGCCGCTTGCGGCTTTAATTATTATTATTATTATTATTATTTTTATTATTCAGGCAAATGAATTGGCTTTTTGGGGGCTTTATCATATTCAAAAACTCATGAAACTTTGCACATGCATCACACCTGGTGAAAATTTAAGTATTTTAATGGTTTCGGGCAAGGGCCAGCCAAAATGGCTCTCTAGCGCCCTCTAAACTGGAGCCCCACCGCTGTGTTTCACGTACATGAATGAACTTCACACACATATATATCATATCCAGACGCACAAAAAATCCTCTTGGAGCCATGCCCTAAAACCAACAGGAAGTCCGCCATTTTGAATTAATCATGCAAATTTGGCGATTTGCATACCTCAGACTTTTTCTAATAACTCACAGATTTTAGGTATTATCAACTTCATATTTGGTTTGTGTAACATACACCCCCAGGGGAATCTAAATCTAAAATATGGTGAGTTTTTGCCAAGGGGGAGGGGTCCTTATGCCCCCTGAATTTTGATCATTCGCCATGACATTTTGATTGCCTCTCATTCATACCTACATGATCCAATCTGGATCAAACTTCTTCACTAGGATGAGGGTCCTCCCTGCACACATACATATGACAATATTTAATAACAGTCGCAGCGCCACCTAGTGGGAACAGGAAATGTCATATTTTACACTTGGAGGTCCAGCTCCAAGGCGGTTGAGCCGAACCATCTCAAATTTCACCTGGACAGCCTTAACAAGTTGGACTTACTGTGTTTTCAAAACTGTGAGTTTTTGGCAAAAGGGCGTGACCCTTATGGGACGGCACAGTGCGATGATTCGCCATGAACACAAAAATGGCTGTAACTCGAAGCCAACCTGTCCAATCTGGCTCAAACTTCAGTGGTGTGATAAGCATGCTGCCCTGAACACACTGATATGCATAACGTCCATAAACGGTAGAGCGCCACCTAGTGGCACCTGGAAATATCATAAAACTGCATGTTTTTGGAGCAGCCCCGGAGCTACATTTCTTCTACATCTATGAAAATGTACAGCCTCATGTAACATCCTAAGACGTACAAAAAAGTCTCTTGGACCCATACCCCAAACCCTACAGGAAGTCGGCTATCTTCACTTGAATGTGTCAATTTCTGCGATTTCCACGCCTGCTATTTCAACGAACTTTTCCTAGGGCATTTCACCCACTGACACCAAATTGGCTCCAGACCATCTACACAAGTAGCCCATCAAAAGATATTCATGGTTTTGTAGAATATTGAACGGTGTTGCCATGGCAAACCTCTGAATTTGGACTTTTTCCAATTTCAAGCCCACAGACACTCTAAGCATCAGCCCCTGGCTGTGCTTTCTCTGTGTATCTGAAATGTGCCTGCTGATGTAAGATG
The DNA here is from genome assembly GCA_013435755.1 of Amphilophus citrinellus. Classification (NCBI taxonomy): domain Eukaryota; kingdom Metazoa; phylum Chordata; class Actinopteri; order Cichliformes; family Cichlidae; genus Amphilophus; species Amphilophus citrinellus. Next base: position 5,293 of record JACBYM010001169.1, on the reverse strand, counting down.
CTAAGATCTACAAAAAAGTCTCTTGGACCGATAGCCGAAACCCAACAGGAAGTCAGCAACGTTCACTTTAAAGTGTCATTTTTGTAGCATTTTTCGCCTTTTTCAGGCCTTTTTGCCTCAACTCCTCCTACGGCATTTGACCCAGTGACACCAAAATGGCTCCAGATCATCTACACAAGTAGCCCATCCAAAGATATGCATGGTTTTGTAGAATATTGAACGGTGTTGCCGTAGCAAACCTCTGAATTTGGATTTTTTTTCCTTTTCAGGCACAGACAGATTCTAAACATCAGCCCCAGGGCTGTGCTTGGTCTGTGTATCTGAAATCGTGCATGCTGAAGTAACATCCTAAGACGTACAAAAAAGTCTCTTGGACCCATACCCAAAACCCAACAGGAAGCCTGATATGTTCTAATTGAGGTGTCATTTTTGCAGCATTTTTCACATTTTTCAGGCCTGCTATTTGAATCATCTTCTACTACAGCATTTCATTCTGTGAGACCAAAATTGCTCCAGATCATCTACACAAGTAGCCCATCAAAAGATATTCATGGTTTTGTAGAATATTGAACGGTGTTGCCGTAGCAACCCTCTGAATTTGGACTTTTTTTCCATTTCAGGCCCAGAAAGGTTCTAAACATCAGCCCCAGGGCTGTGCTTGGTCTGTGTCTCTGAAATCGTGCATGCTTATGTAACATCCTAACACGTACAAAAAAGTCTCTTGGACCCATACCCAAAACCCAACAGGAAGCCTGATATGTTCTAATTGAGGTGTCATTTTTGCAGCATTTTCACATTTTTCAGGCTGCTATTTGAATCATCTTCTACTACAGCATTTCATTCAGTGAGACCAAAATTGCTCCAGATCATCTACACAAGTAGCCCATCAAAAGATATTCATGGTTTTTAGAATATTGAACGGTGTTGCCGTGGCAACCCTCTGAATTTGACTTTTTTTCCTTTTCAGGCCCAGAAAGATTCTAAACATCAGACCCAGGCTGTGCTGGTCTGTGTATCTGAAATCGTGCGTGCTGAAGTAACATCCTAAGACGTACAAAAAAGTCTCTGGACCATACCCAAATCCAACAGGAAGCCTGACATGTTCTAATTAAGGTGTCATTTTTGCAGCATTTTCCACATTTCTCTGGCCTGCTATTTGAATCATCTTCTACTACAGCATTTCATTCAGTGAGACCAAAATGCCTCCAGATCATCTACACAAGTAGCCCATCAAAAGATATTCAAGGTTTTATAGAATCTCCAACGCTGTTGCCATAGCAACCCTCTGAATGTGGGATTTTACTATTATACCACAGTAACACCAGAATGTCACATCTCTAACATACATTGTCCAGTCTGTCCCAAACTTCACAGGCTTAATTAATGGGAGGGTAAGGGAGACTGGACACACCCGCCTATCAGCTGTGTTTCACAATCATTAAGCCACCTAGTGGCAACAGGAAATCAGTAGAACACCGACAATCATCATCCTATGATCATTACAATTTCATTTATGGCTGCAGGCATTACATATATCATTGTGACACTTAATTAGTGGGCACTCACTGATGCCACCTAGTGGAAGCGGGAGACGAACGACGCGAAGTACGGCTAACCTGCTGAGCTGTCAGCAGCCGGGTGAGCCCGCTACTCTCTCGTCTGCGAGAACCTCAGAGCGCAGCTCGCTAGAGCGTGCCACGGTTCGACGCGAAGCTTGGCTGGAGCGCGCCACGGGTCAACGCGCGCCGGGGGCGAGGGCCCGATCATCGCCGCTGCGGCTTTAATTATTATTATTTTTTTTTTTATTTTTATTTTTATTATTCAGGCAAATGAATTGGCTTTTGGGGGCTTTATCATATTCAAAAAACTCATGAAACTTTGCACATTGCATCACACTGGTGAAATTTAAGTATTTAATGTTTTCGGGCAAAGGGCCAGCCAAATGGCTCTCTACGCGCCCCCTAAACTGGAGCCCCACCGCTGTGTTTCACGTACATGAATGAAACTTCACACACATAATGCATATCAGACGGCACAACACATCCCCTTGAGCCACATGGCCCCTAAACCCCAAAACAGGAAGTCCTCCATTTTGAATTATCATGCAAAATTTGGCGCTTTTGCCACCCTCAGGGGACTTTTTCTAATAACCAGCGAATTTTAGGTATTATCCCCTTCCCTATTTGGTTTGTGTAAACTCCCCCCCCGGGGATCTCACTCTCAAAACTGGTGCGTTTTTGCCAAAGGGGGAGGGGTTCCTATGCCCCCTGCCTTTTGCTCCTTCGCCATGCCACTTTTGATTGCCTCTCCTTCCTACCCTACCTTTGCTCCCTCTGGATTCCAACTTCTTCATAGGAGTGGGTCCTCCCCTTGAAACACATCATATGACATATTTAAAACAGCTCGGCCTCGGCCACCTAGTGGGAACAGGACATGTCCATATTTTACATTTTGGAGGTCCAGCTCCAAGGGGTTGAGCCGAACCATCTCAACTTTCACCTGGACAGCCTTAGAACGTTCGGATTACTGTGTTTTTCAAAATGTGAGTTTTTGGCAAAAGGGCGTTGACCTTAGGGGACGGCAAAATGCGATGATTCGCCATGAACACAAAAAATGGCTGAACTCAAAGCCAACTGTCCAAATCTGGGCTCCACACCTTCAGTGGTGTGATAAGTCATGCTGCCCCTGAAACACCACTTGCAATATGATAACGTCATATAAACGGTTTTTAGAGCGGCCCTGTGCCACCTGGCAATATCATAAAACACCGCCCTGTTTTGGAGCCGCCCCGGAGCTACATTGTATTATATGTATGAATCAATTGGAACAGGCTCATGTAAATCCTAAGGACGTACAAAAAAGTTCTCTTGGGACCCATACCCCAACACCCTTACAGGAAGTCGGCTATTTCAATTGAATGGTCATTTTGCGATTCTCACGCCTGCTATTTCAACGAACTTGTCCTCGGGCATTTCACCCACTGACACCAAATTGGCTCCAGACCATTAAACAAGAGCCCATCAAAAGATTATTCCATGGTCTGTGTGCAATTGACTACGGTGTGCCATGGCAACCCTCTGAATTTTGGACTTTTTTCAATTTCACGACACAGAGACTCTAGATCTACCTGGGCTGTATGTGGCTTTCTTGTGTATTCGACACTGTTGCCCCTGCTGATGTAAGATCGCTAAGCTATACAAACAAAGTCTCTTGGAACGATAGCCCGAAACCCAAACATGGACAGGAAGTCAGCCACGTTCACTTTAAAGGTCATTTTTGCAGCATTTTTTGCCCTTTTTCATGCTTTTGCCTCAACTCCTCCTAGGGCATTTGACCCAGTGAGTGACGAAATGGCCCAGATCATCTACCACAAGTAGCCTAAAACGATATTCATGGTTTTGTAGAATATTTGAACGGGTGTGCCGTGCGGCAACCCTCTGAATTACCTTTTTTTCCATTTAGGCCAGAAAGATCTAACATTCGCCCCAGCGGCTGTGATTGGGTCTGTGCATCTGAAATCGTGCATGCTGAAATGTAGTAAAAGTAACATCTAAGACGTACAAAAAGTCTCTTGACCCATACCCAAAATCCAAACAGGAGCCTGATTTTTTTCATGTTCTAATTAAGGTGTCATTTTGCAGCATCCATTTTTTCCATTTTTTTCAGACCTGCCATTTCTATATCTTCTACTACAGCATTTGACCCACTGAGACCACAAAATTGTCCAGATCTTAACACAAGTAGTCCATCAAAGATATTCAGGTTTTGTAGAATATTGAACGGTGGTCTGCAGTGAGCAAACCCTCTGAATTTTGGACTTTTTTTTTCCATTTCAGGGCCCTGAAAGATTTGAACATCAGCACCAGGGTGTGCTTGGTCTGTGTTATCTTGAAATCGTGCATGCTGAAGTAAAGCCTATAGACATACAACAAAGTCTCTTGGACCATTTACCCAAATCCAACAGGAAGCCGACTGTTCTAATTAACGGTGACATTTTTGCAGCATTTTTCACATTTTTCAGACTGCTATTTCAATCATCTTCTACTACAGCATTGACCATGAGACCATAACTTGTTTCAAGATCACTCTACAAAGTAGTCAGTCAAAAGATATTCATGGTTTTGTAGAATATTGAACGTTGTGCCATGGCAACCCTCTGAATGGACTTTTTCATTTCAAGCCCACGAGACTCTAAGCATCAGCCCCTGGGCTGGCTTTCTCTGGTATCTGAAAATGTATGCCTGCTGATGTAAAGATGCTAGATCTACACAAAAGTCTCTTGGCCGATAGCCGACACCCAACCAGGAACGCAGGCCACGTTCACTTTAAAGTCGTCATATTTTCCCAGCATTTCTATTTTGCCTTTTTCAGGCCTTTTGCTCCAACTCTTCTAGTGGCATTTGCCCCAGTGAGACCGAACTGTGCTCAGATCACTCCTAACCACAAGTAGCCCATCAAAAGATTTTTTTTAAATCCTATGGTTTTTGTAGAATATTGAACGTTGTTGTTGCCGTGGCAACCCTCCTGAATTTGACTTTTTTTCATTCAGGCCAGAAAGATTCTCCCACTCACCCAGGGCGTGCTTGGCTGTGCTATCTGAAAATCGTGCTCAGCTGTATAGTAGTAAACCTCCTAAGGGACATACACAAAAAGTGTCTCGTGGCCCACTTACCCACAATCCCAAAGGAAAGGCCGCGGACATGCGTCGAATTATAGGTTAGTCATTTTGCAGCATTTTTCAACATTTTCATGGGCCTGATATTTGAATCATTCTTCTACTACAGCATTCACTCAGTGAGACAAAATTGCTCCAGATCAATCTACACAAGTAGCCATCAAAGATTATCCAAGGTTTATAGGCATCTCAACGATGTTGCCATGCAACCCTTGAATCGTGTACCTTTTTTATCTATTATCCAAAGCTACACCAGAATGTCACATCTCTAAACCTAACTTGTCCAATCTTGTCCCAAATTCACAGGCTTAATGGGCGGGTAAGGGAGACTGGAAACACCGCCTCTATCAGCTTTGTCTCACCATCCATAACAGCACCTTAGTGGCAAACAGGAAATCAGTGAACACACGTACAAATCATCTCATATGATCATACAATTTATTTTTCAGGCTGCAGGCTTTAATCGACATTGTGACCTTTAATAGTGGGCACTCACTGATCGCACATAAGTGGAAGCGGGAGAGATGAACGATGCGAATCAGTAGGATAGCCTGCACTGAACGCTGTCCGCAGCCGGGTGCGCCCGCTACTCTATCGTCCCGCAGCCTACGAGGCAGC